>JAQQSU010010457.1:0-12422 GCA_028627135.1 Pseudochirops cupreus | reverse complement strand
ATCTCCTTCCATCCTGAGGCTTGTAGAGTTGTCTTTAGCTGTGCGTTGTTGAGGATAGTCCAGTTTATCAAGGTTGGTCATCATATGTATGATGTGTCTGTGATTGTGTACAGGTTTTGCCTGGTTCTGCTCTTCTCACTTAGCATCAGTCCATATACGCCTCTCCAGGCAATTATGAAGTCCATCTCCTTCCCATTTCTTATAGCACAATAGTATTCCATTACATTCATATACCACAGCTTGTTCAGCCATTCCCCAGTTCATGGGCATCCCCTATATTTCCAGTTTTTTGCAACCACAAAGAGAGCTGCAATAAATATTTTTGCACATATGGGACCTTTTCCCACTTCTGTGATCTCTTTGGGATATAATCCCAGCAGTGGTAAAAGTCCACGTATTTTAATGTTTTCTAGTTTGTTTTCTTTCCTTTAAAAAAAAACTAGAAATGGTTGTTTTATTTTGTCAAAAGTTCATTGTATTTATTTATATCATGACGGCTTTTGACCAGTCCTGAGTTTCTGGTATACATCCGACCTCATCAGAGTGTATCACCTGTGACATTTTGCTGTTATTTTATTTACAAGTTTTGCATCAGTGCCAATCAGAGATATTGGTCCATAGTTTTCTTTATTTTGATTGTCCTTGTTCTGGGTAAAAAAGACCATATTTGTTTCACAGTCTTTTCTTTTCCTATTTTTTTCAAACAGTTTGTATAATACTGAAACGAGATTTTCTTCAAATATTTGATAGAATTCACTTGTAAATCCATTTGATTTGGGTTTTTTTCCCCTCTACTGGAGTTCATTTGTGACTTATTCAATTTATTTTCCCAAGATCAAGGTATTTGGATTCTCTATTTCTTCTTCTGTTAATCTGGGTATTTTATGTCTTTGAAACTAATCATCAATTTCATTTAAGGTGTTGTTTTTATTGGTATATAGTTGGGCAAATAATGCTCTTTCCATAAAACAAATCTGCATTTATTTTAGAGCATAAAACCAGAGGGAAATTATTGTTAATCTTAAGTTTTCTGAAGAATTATAATACTTAGTTATTTTTGCCACCATCAATGGAAGGTCTTGAATTTATTTAATAAAGTTAAGGAACTACACTAAAATTTTTAAGACTTTTATCCAAACTCAAAATCTTATAAAAGTTAATGCTGAAAACACTCTTTACATGTAATTGGAAAAAATAAAATACTATTAAGTGGGGGAAAATAAAATTATGGTATTTCCACCTTAAAAAAAAAAGCCTTGTGTCCAATAAGTACTGTTAATAGTATCTCATTTTTCAGAGCACCACTGTAAAGAGTGTTGAAGCAGGCCACCTGAACTTGAATTGACTGAGAAATATAAGAAAGGAGATGCTTAGAACACTTACAAACTAGAAGTGAATCTGGAACAGTATAATTTAAGTCTTCTAACTCCAAATCAAGTTCATTTCCCACTAAACTATAGCTTCTTGTTAGTCAGATCTCTTAATATAAGTAATCAAGTTTTCATCTAAGTATGACTCAGCATTCCATAAATTTTTGGAAATTGGTTATATATAGTTATTGTGTGTGTGTGTGTGTATATACATATATATATATATATGTATGTATATATGTATGTATGTATGTATTAGTAACCTTCCAGATCCAGACTTTGAGAGGTAAGGTAAAGAACAGGGAAAAAGAAGGCAATCAGTTTGTAATAACAATGCTACCATACATTTGTGTAGCAATATACAACATACAAATAGTTTTCAAGCTTCTTCTGGTCTTAACTTTCTACTGAGGGAGTTAGGGCAAATTTTATTATGAGATAAGTAAATAGACTCAATGATGTTAAATGACTTTCCCAAAAGTTTTAGGTTATTAAATGGTAAAGTTACTACAACTGGATTTTGTGACTCAAATATTCTTCCACTTGCTTGTCTTTACAATTTGGGTAGGTACATGGTTAGTGAGAACCTTGATTTGCAGATTCCACTCACTCTGTCCATTTTAGTCTCTCCTATCAAGAGAGGTTCTATGGCCCCTGGATCTCACTTCTAACTATATAATCTCACTTCCTTAACCTCTCAACTTCTTACTCTTCTTCATTAGCAATTGTCTCCCTAGGATCCTTGTTGGAACGCACTCAAAATCCAGTCTTGGATTATTTATAGGAATCTTCAAGAAGTAAATTGCAATTTTAGAAATGTATCAAGATAACAGGTAAATCATACCGACTAACTGATCTCAGAACAAAATTTAATTACTTACATTTACTTTTAACAACTTGCTGTTTAGAGATGAGTTTTCCAAAAGTTTTCTTTTCCTATGTCTGTCCGCTGTAAAAGCTGAACTATAGAGAAATAAATTAAAACATCACTATAAAACCTAAACAAAACAGATTAAGGTTTTAAAGATACCCAAATAGTTGAGTGGCACTCCAGAGCTGGAACTTTATTTGCGCGCACGCACACACACACACACACACACACACACACACACACACACACACAGAGTCTCTCTCTCTCTCTTCCTGCATTTAGCTGGAAAGTCTTCTCTCCTGGACCTCTCCCTTCCCCTTCCTCCTGCACCCCACCACATGTCACAGACTTCCACATCCCATAATATTCATCCTTCTTGCACCGGAGGCTTGAGGTGGGAAAGAATAAATGCTTCTGAATACAAAAAGGTTGGAGTACACTAGGCTAATATCCTTCAGGAGCCATAGCCCAGAATGGCCTACTCCTTGCTTTAACATACAGTTTTGAAATTTATAGTAAATATTTGCCTTAAAACCAATAATACCTTTACAAAGAATTTATTCAGAATGAAGTGGGTGTCCTAAAGTAAATATAAATTAACATGAAAGTTCTTAACTAAGATGACTCAATCTTCTGCTAGGTAAAAGGAACGCTTGACGTGGAATTTATTGGAGAGCAATTTGGCTGTGAAAAGTCATTCAAATGTCAAAAATCACTTTAAAGTTACTATATACATGGCTTACCAGTTTTAAAAAAAGAGCTATAATAAGCTAACACTGACTACTGGTGTACCATGAGAATAACCATATAAATAATAATATTATAGATTGTGGTGATATCCAGTCAAGCACGACAGGGCTTGAAAATATGGCCAGAAAGGATTATATCTGAACTATGTGCATATTTTGTCTCTTTTTTTTTTGTCTTTTAAAATATAAGCCAAATCTATTTCCATTTTCTCTATCATACAGGACAAAGTGAATTATTATTGACCACAATTTCTTTAAAAAGTGTGGCTCAATGGGGAATAAGATAACAAGAAGAATTCATTATGTTTATAAACAAGCTATCTGCATCAGGAAAGCTATAATTCTACAACAAGTGCGTAAGAATTATGTGACTCTAAATGTTTAAAACAAGAGATACCACACCACCCCTCAAATGATCATTAATCATAATCACTGCCATAATTCTGTCATATAAAAATGGCAGACTTAGTAGTCAAGGAACAGCATCAGCAACACGATACTGAAGTTGTTTGTTTTTAAAGACAAATAAAACGTATTAGTCTAAAATGTAAGAACGACTTGGTAAGAAAAAGTGGTTGAATTTTGAGGCCTGAAACGAAGAAACAGAAAGCTTATCCAAATCTATATGTAAAAACATTTTAAAGTCAGGAGCACAATCCATATAAAGAACAAAGGAAATTCTATTTAATATACCTAAAAGCAGAATATAAATTCCTCGGGGATAGGGCTTATTTCCTCTGTTGTGGTATCCTCAGTCTTAATGTAATAGGTGGTTAGTGAATGCTTGTTGACTGATTTTGTTTTATTTTGCCTATTTAAAATTACCTACACTCTTAATGCTAGCTAAAGTGATATCCTAAACTTGTTCAAAGACTTCTTTGACCTGTAAAACTGTTTCTACAAGGAGGGAGCAAACAGTGAAGTTCTTCACTATTAAAATGAATGGCCAATTCAGTTGAAGCAATCATACAGTGGACCTTTACAGATTACTTTATCAGACTGAAGACTGCCTGAGGTTTCTAAGGAGGCACTTCTAATATTTATGTGTACTTTTTTGCCCCAGTTTCTTATAGACAAAGTTTTGGGGTTTTTTTTGCTTTTATAGTATCACATAGGTTTTATTTGATTCTCTTTCCTCTCGAAAAGACCACTAAAAAAGTAAAAATTATCCAGCATTTCTTCCCTTGGTAATATCAGAAATTTGATTTTCACAACAATCCTGTGAAATAGACAGTATAGGTATTATGTACAAATAGGATGGTAAGAGAGGCTGGGTTTATACCTAGACCCCATCTGAATCCAAGATGAAAACTTTCCACTAAACTATACTACCTTTTTGAACTGTAGAACCAATCCAAAATTTCATTTTTAAAAATTCAGTTAAATTTTATTTTCTACTGAAGACTTGAATCTATCTTGATGAAGCTCAAGTACCATGGCACAGTAGAAAGAGCAATAAACTAAGGAGTCAGAATATCTAGATTTGAATTGTCTTTGTTACTTACTACTTGTGACTTCCCAGCCTCCCTGAGGGCTGCAGTTTCCTCATCTGTAGGGTTCTAGCCAGGAGTGGAGGTGTCTAGATGATCTCTAGGGTCCCTTCTTAGATTTAACCCCTTGCCCCAACCACAACAGAACATACCTACAATAACAGTTATTCACCCCTACAAAAGAAGCACCCGAGGCTTTGTTCATCTTTTTAAATGGGGGACAATCCAATTCAACAAGCATTTATTAAGCACTTGGAAGGTCCTCTTAGGCCCTAACAAGGAGTGCTGAGTAAGGCAGATAGTACCATGGGCATTTTCACTTGCCTACATGACTCTAAAATGAAAAGAAAAAGTGATTTTTCCAGACATTTTTAACACCTTCATTAGACTACATTTGTTTCACTTTTCTTTTTCTTTGAGAAAAATAAGAATAACATAAAAAGACGTTATGATATAATAGCTACCCACTAATTTCAAAAAGAATAAAGACAAAGCAAAATACTTATTGTGCCATCAATATTCTAGAAAATTCTAACACAAAAGAAGTAACACTACCTATCACTTAGGCCTCACAGTTAACTTGCACATGATACACTGTAGGAAAAGTCAATGATTTGCGTGTATGTATGTAGGATATGTAGGTTCCATGTTCTTTAAAATAGAGTGTATTGCTAAATTTCCTAAAAACTGAATAATAAACCATCTAAAAAGTGACAGTTGTGTCTATTATATCATAAACACTGATGTAATGTATTCCTTGGAAGAAAGGTTCCAATGAGAACAAATCAATGAATATATTTTAATGCCAAAATTTTGAGTTTTAAGGTTTTGTTTTCATTCATCTATTTTAGAAAACAAAAATTACTCATTCTTCCCTTTGATTCCAAATTCATCAAAACATAGTTGAAAGCAAATATAATCAGTGTTCCCAAAAACTGAACAAGGTAATTGTTTAATTAAAATGCATGAACTACCACTAATAAGAACTAAAGCATCATAGGATCAAGGAGTTAGAGCTAGACAGGCCCTCAGAAGTCATCAAGTTCGACTACCTCATATTACAAATGAAGGAACTGAGGCCCACAGAAGTGAAGTACCTTGCCTAGCATTATACAACCAGTAAGTGTCTGTGGCTCTCCCTCCTCTCTAATATGTGGCCTTTCTAAGTCAGCTTCACATAAACTGGAGAATGCAGTTAGGGGAGCAATTGCAAAATGTTTGCTTAGCAATACCACCAAGTTGCGTGAGTGCTTCTGGCATATTTTTAAAACACTTTTAGTGAATTAATTGCAATTAACTGTAGGTAGCTAGTTACTCAAGACAAAGAGTGACTAACATGTTATAGACTTCAGTCACTGGGCTTCTAGGGGCACAATTCAGTACCATAGTGACCTTCAGTATTCCAAAGAACTGCCAATTGGATTTTCACTCATAACTTGAAGCATGGAAGATGGCAACTCATTTCTAATAAATCACATGTGCTTGTCTATTCTAAAAATAGTATTTTTCCATATATAGATGTTTCAATACATTCTGATGGCTGAAGGCAACTCACAACTCCTTCACATCTACTGAAGTCAGGCCTTCTGGTCATGCAAAAACGGGAAATTGAAGAGTCTGCTATCCCAAACATTTATACATTTAAGATAACTAAACAACATAAGAGTCAAAGCTCCATCTTTTAAGAAACAGTTTATATATCTCTGTTGCTACTAAATTGGCCTTAAATTACTTTGAATGATAGAAGACATACTGAAAAGTATCAGCCTGACCCACACGCAGATAATTCTAGTTTATGCATTCTATGTCAGTAATTTTATAAAACCCTCTTCATGCGTTTCATTTTCTCCACCTACACTCCCTGACCTGCTCTTTTGAAATAAATGCCTGTAGTGGTTGCCCATAGCTGGATAAGAAAAAAGACAATATGAACTAATAGATGTATAACTAACATACCAATGAACGTCATTATAGAGATGAGAATCCTGCTTCTAGAAATTTTCAGAGATTTATATATTTTAATTTATACTGAAATATACTTGATATTCAAAAAGGGAAAAAAGCCATTTTAAATTAAATTCCTCTACATCCATGAGTGTCAAACTCAAAGAGAAATGGGGGTCACTAAATCATACATGTGGATCTCTGCAGGTCACATACTGACTTCGAAAACTACATTTTAACATTATCTATGTTCTATTGTATTTTTGTTAATTTTTTTCCAATTAAATTTTAATCTCATTCAGGACCATTGGTGAGTGTCAGTTTTTTGCTATTCATTATTTTTTCCCCATTTGTACATTACTTACTTTTCCAAGTTCTGTAAGTGTTCTCTGACTTTCTGTACCAGTCCCAGCTTGGTATCATTTACCACAAAATCATCACAGCGATAACTGCAAGGAAAATATTCATCAGTGTATGTCAGAAAAGCATAATAATGAAATCATTCAAAGGTCTAGCTACTGCCAAGATGATTACATGTTTTTGTGGGCACTTACTGTGGGTGGTCAGTTTTAAGAGAACTAGAATCTAATGAAATGCTTTATGAACACTAAATATACAACTATCTTACAGAGGCCCCTTTCACATTTTTCTATGTATACAGATCAGAGTTTTGTCGAAATCTCTACAATTCCTCTTTCTAAAATGATACATGACATGTTTTTAGTTTGTTTTTTAAATTCGTTTAATATAAGAAAAATGTAGTAAAAAGTACAAGTCCTATTCAAGTCACTTCAAACCTAAAGTTATCATATGTGATTATTATTGTATACAGTTTAAATCAAGGGACTGAGGGAGGAGTCTTTAAACGAACAGGGAAGGAACCACACATTTAATAACCTCCGGTAAAGTTTAAATAGAAAAGTATAATTAAAACACATATTAATAAACAGTAAGTAAATAAATAAAAATAATGAAAAATAAATAATAAAACATATAATTAAAGTTTTAAAATAAACTTTAACTAAAAAACTTATGCTTACTTTATATGAGTTTCTGAGGGGAAAGAGGAGTTATACCAATAACAAGGAATAATCTTTCTCTCTGAATTATTAAGTCTTAGAAGAAATGTGCAAAATATGTGAAAAAACGGCTGTCACTCCAAGAAATGGGTAACTACCTCAAAGTAAGGAAATGTTTTTGCAAAGTCATCATATAAGCAAATAATGTAAGAAATCACCTATAACAATTCCATCACTATGCTACGATAACGAACAAATTTTTGTCTTAGGACAAAGCCAACATGATCATCGATTGCCATGCACTGTACTAACTGCTAGAACCAACTCTAATGGCATCTGTCATGGGAAGCCTTCTCTAACTTCTTCCCCTCCTTTCTCTCTCATCAGTAATGACTTTTCCAACCGTATCACTTTATTTGGACCTTTCTAATGCACTTATTTCTTATTTTGTATTACAGTTATTTGTGTATGTGTAATATTTGCTATTGGACTGAAAATTCCATGAAAGTAGAATAAGATCTTGTCTTATCTACACTTTGTCTTTTCCACAGCTGAACATAATGCTCTGCACGTGTAGGTGTTTAATAAGTGGCAGTGAATTCAAATGTATCTCATAGTCCTGAAATTGGTCAAAATAAAAGGAGACATACCTAGTGGGACAGGGATAGGAAATGACCTGTGTTTTCATTGGTATAAGGAACTCCTGGAAAAGAAATCCCCCTGGAATTTCAAGTTGATGCTACTGGCAGAAATATCTAACATATGACACTAATCTATTAATAAAGAATCACTAAATATTTTCTTCTGAAATATTCAAAGAATAAGGTAGGGTGGAGGTGTTTTTTTTAATTTTTGTTTTTGTTTACAAACTTCTGTGATGTGGGACTATAGTCCCTATTCAACCTATGTATTTACAAGCAATAACCTTAGGCAAGTTATTAGCTAGCTTAATTTCCAGACCTCTGAAATGGAAATTATAATATTTACCCTTTTAAAAATATTTATTTTTATTGATAATTATGCTTAGATACAACTGATGCTATCCAACAACTTTTTAAAACCTTTTTCATATTTTCTTTTTTCTTCAATTAAGAGAATATTTTTCCAATTACATGTAAAAACAATTAACATGTTTTTAAATTCTGAATTCCAAATTCTTTCCCTCCCTTACACTTTAACCCTTCCCTGAGACAGCAAGCAATTTTATATAAGTTACACATGTGCAATCTCATAAAACATATTTCCGTATTAGTCATGTTGTGAAAGAAAACACAGACCAAAAAAACCAAAACCCACATACAAAAAATAAAGTGAAAAATAGTACGCTTCGATCTGCATTCAGATTCCATCAGCCCTTTCTCTGAACGTGCATACCACTTTTCATTATGAGTCCTTTGGAATTGTCTCTGATCACTGTATTGCTGAGAACAGCTAAGTCCTAAGTCACCACAGATGCTCATTGTGCACTGTTGCTGTTACTATTTATTTACAATGTTCTCCTGTTACCGCTCACTTCACTTGCACCCAGTCAATGTAAGTCTTCCCACGTTCTCTGAAACTATCCTGCCTCTTTACCTGTCTCATGGGGAAAACAATCATTTTTCTTATTTTTTGCCATTCTATTGGGCACATGGTATCATATTAGGTTTATCCTGATGTACATTTCTCTAATCACTAAAGAATTTGAGAACTTCTTAATGCAGTTATTAACAGTTTGCATTTTCTCCTTCAAATGCTATCTCTTCCTAATCCTTGATCACAACACCCAGGAGTATACATTAGACACATAAATATGTATGAATTTCTGCTTAATTTTTGCTCACACATTCTGTTTTGACACAACAGATTTTTTCCTACAAACAATCACATAAATCTTCAAAGAACTTTCACCCAAGACAAATTAAGTAAAACCCATAACTGGATAATAAAGGCTAAGAGTACCTGTCATTCTCCAACATGTGGTGTGCTGACTGTTCAAATTTAAAAAGGCCATATGCTTTAACTTTAATAGTGCAATATAGGTTCCTTCTGTTCTACCCGAGTTTTGTTACTTTTTAGCATTGTGTTTCTTTATACTACTCTAGTGACAGAAAAGATAGTGATGCCCTCCACAAAAACAGGCAAGTTCAGAAGGTGGGGACATGTGGAATTTAAGATGCCGACTGGACTCTGGGTTGAAATATCCAATAAGCAGTTGGTGATATGCGATTAGAATTTGAGAGACTAGGAATTGATACAGAGACAGATGAATGAATGAACATTTATTAAGCACCTACTATGTGTCAAGTATTTATTAACTTCTGGGGAAACAAATGCAAAGTCCAGTAACTTCCTGCCAACATAATCTACCTCATTCAGAGGCAGATCATCATTCAGCTCCCACGTACCTACTCTAGTAAAATTCTGAACTGAAGTTCATTTCAGATTAAATAATGATCAAAAAATCCCATGAGAAAGTACAGTAAGTTACTTCTTCCAATCTAGAACTATACTCTAAAAGTCAGCCAGAAGCCCAAAGACAACAGGAAAAGGAGGCCTCATCAACAAAGCTAATGCACAAGGTAGCCTCCAAGGAGGACCACAGACAGACATGGGTAACCTAGAACACTTTATGTCCATACTGAACAAGGGGGAGGGCTCCCCTGAGGAGACCCTACAATGGTCAGAAAGCCTGGAAGTGCTGGGAGAGAGGCTGAGGGGTGAGGAGAGCTCAGAAGGCTCAGGGATGAGCATACACTGAGCAGCACAGTGCTACAGTGCTAAGAACAATATACCACAAGTCCAGGGGCTCTGAGGACCTTAACACTGTTCGCATAGGCCAAAAAAGGCCCTAATAATCTAGTGTTTTATAAACCATAAAGTGGCTTCTATAGGTTAGTTATTATTGTATTCCTACTCTACTCCACCCTCCAACCAGGCCATTCACCATCCCTTGTATATACGCCCAATGCTTTGTTTCCTCTATGCCTAACTTCCCACTAAAACCTGTTTTTGAATGTTACTCCCATCTCCCCCTTTGAAAGCCTAGTTATCCTAGACAACCCCACTGCCATCTATAGGAAAATTATGTTTGTCTTTACAAGCCAAATGTGCAATTCTTCTATTTAGATTCCACTCATACCCTTTGAGGTGGAGTCCTTAACACCCCTTTCTGTCTTTTCAAGTCCAGTCTCACCTGCAGCAGGCTGCCTTTGCTACACATACATCTTCTCCTGAGGATTCTAAGTCATCTTTCTGGGATATCTGGTCATGAGGGATGAATATTTTTAGTAGTTTCTAGAAATTAATGTAAATGTCCATCCTTCATGACTGAAAAAAAAAGGGGAGCATTTCCCTTCTGCCTCTCTATTTGTAATATCAGAGATGGAGAAGCAATCAAATATGCCTAAGAAAGCCCGTTCCACTTTATGAAACCACAGCTTTTGCCTTTATCATTGAGTTGGCCTGTTGGAAGCTGACAGGTAGGAGTAATGAGGGAGAGCTAAGCAAGTCTTAGCCTTTTTATAGAACCATCACGAAAATTAAGGTCTAGTGTGTTCAGTAGTTATGTATTGCTTCTTGCCCCAAATTAGAGTGTTGGCTAACTGCTCTAGTTGTATCCTCTTGCTGCCTCTGTCCCAGAATGTCAATTCAATTCAGCTAGCATTAATTAAGCACTGATATTTGAAGTACTGCAGACACGTGCATAAAATCAAAACAATTCCTTTCCTCCATGAGCTTATATAAAGTAATTATGGGATCTGTGGTAGAGTGGACTAACTTAAGCCTTTCTTTTTGTGAGCATAAAGTAGGGAAGGTCTACTGCTTTATAAAAGCATTTACTGGCTATACTGAATTTTTTTAAACAAAACCTCCTTTTAGGTCCCAAAGCTAGAACAAAGTAAAACATCTCCCAGCAGGAAAAATAAAAAAAACCTCTTTGCTTTCAATATGACTCCCTCTACTTCTCTTAAGCAATTATATTCCAGTCTGTATTAGAATTACCATGTAGCTATTTGTAGAATATTATACATTTCTACATGCCTTTTATCTCTCCTGTTGTAATGTCAACCTCATGAAGGCGGAGATATCTTAATTATTTACTTTTTTCTAAGGGGGGAAGGGAAGGCAGGGAAGGCAATTGGGGTTAAGTGACTTGCCCAAGGTCACACAGCTAGTGTGTCAAATGTCTGAGGTCACATTAGAACTCAGATCCTCTTGATTCCAGGGCCGGTGCTCTATTCACTGCACCACGTAGCTGTCCCCATCTTAATTATTTTTGTGTTTCCTCCAGTACCTATCAATGATAAACACAAAGTAGGCACTTAGAAGGTGGTTGTTCAAAAGTCTACTTCTTGCTCCCTATCCCTACCAATGTTATTCTATCTTTAGGTCACTTCCCATTAACCATTTCATTCTTTCTCCCCTTCAGTCCAACAGTTTAATTCCTTCCTTAATCACCCACTGCCACCTACAACAAAATTATGATGTAGTATTTTGTCTTGAAAAATAGTGAGGCTAATACAATGCATAAACACGTAATTAATATTTGCTTAATTTATTTATTTTCCACTATTCTTTATTCTTTCATCTACATTAATTGCTACTTTCAGTTACATATATCTTCAGCTTTGTTCTATTTGTTCCTCTTATAGGCCTAGACTTTTTTCTAACATAATACTCTACACACATTTCATAGAGCATATTGACAAATACATAGCCAAATATACCCCAAATCATATAACATTCTGATAAACCATTTTCCTACCCTTTGTTTCAGGTCCAGTTGTAACAATCTATTACATTAAAATTACGTAACCACATTAAAGAAATCATTACAGCTTTAATAATCTACATTATATGTACCTCTCTCTTCTTGTCTCTATTTTTCTATTCGCTTTTTTTTTCATTATTTTGCTTAGAACTCATTTGCTTACACTTATTTCTTAGACCTGCCATTTGCAGGTCAGTGGTCACCCATGGACATTCTTTTTTTTTTT
>JAQQSU010010456.1:0-12422 GCA_028627135.1 Pseudochirops cupreus | reverse complement strand
GGAGCAAGGATACCCTGTTCTCTAGGGGAGATAAAAATTGGGAGACAGATAATTTGGTCCCAGGAACAAGTGAGAATTGAAGGTAAGGGTTGGCTAGTTCTCTACGATGCTTGTGGGGCAGAGGTGATACTCAGGACCTTGAGGAAACAAGGGATAGAAAGCTTCTCACTTCAGATTTTTCTTCCTTGGAGACCAGAATTTGATCTCAGAATGTCTGTTGAGTGAGTCCTAGAGCCTGTAGGCAGAGAGCTCCCGAATACAGGGAAGAAGAAGCCTCCTGTGGCACATCAGACTGGCAGGGCCTTGATGGGGTGTGCCTTGTATCCTTGGTAAGCTAGTCAGGTCAGGCCTTGGTAGTTGGATGGAATGAGATTTTCTCAAAGCATTTGGACAAGACTTTGGTAAAAAGGCAAAATACAGAGTTTTTGGAGTGTTTCAGCAAGGCCTTGGTGGATGAGTAGAGTGAAGCTTCTGTTGAGTGACTGGTAGAGTCTGGAGGGTACAATGAAACTAAGGCAGCAGTGGAAGTAAGGTATTGATCAGAGAATGAGCTGCCTGAGACCTTGGTGGCTTCGTCAGCCAAGGCCTTGGGGGTCTTGTCAGCTGAGGCCTTGATGGGGTATGCCTTCGAATCCTTGGTAAGCTGGTTAAGTGAAGCCTTGATGGGGTGTGCCTTTGAGTGCTTGGTAAGCTGGCCAGGTGAAGCCTTGGCGGACTTGTCAGCCGAGCCTTGTTGGCCTGCTCAGCTAAGGTGTTGATGGGGTATGCCTTTCAGTTCTTAGTAAGCGGTGATCTGAGGCCTTGGCGGCCTGGTCAGGTGAGGCCTTTATGGGGTGTGCCTCTGAGTCCTTGATAAGCTTGTAAACTGAGGCGTTGATGGCCTTGTCAGCCGAGGCTTTGGTGGCTTTGTTAGCTGAGGCCTTGATGGCCTGGTCAGCTGAGTCCTTGATGGGGTGTGCCTTCCACTCCTTCATAAGGTGGTCAGGTGAAGCCTTGATGGGGTGTGCCTTTGAGTCCTTTGTAAGCTGGCCAGGTGAGGCATTGGTGGCCTTGTCAGCTGAGGGCTTGGTGGCCTTGTGAGCTGAGGCCTTGATTGGGTGTGCCTGCAAGTCCTTGGTAAGCTGGTCATCTGGGGCCTTGACAGCCTTCTCAGGCGAGGTGTTGGTGGCCTTGTCCTCTGAGGCCTCAGTGGCCTTGTCAGCTGAGGCCTTGATGGGCTATGCCTTTTAGTACTTTGTAAGCTGATGAGGTGAGTCCTTGGCGGCCTTGTCAGCCGAGGCCTTGTTGGCCTTCTCAGCTGAGGCCTTGATGGGGTGTGCCTTCAAGTCCTTGGTAAGCTGGTCAGGTGAAGCCTTCATGGGGTGTGCCTTTCAGTCCATGTTAAGCTGGCCAGGTGAGGCCTTGATTGGGTGTGCCTTTTAGTTCTTGGTGAGCTGGTGAGGTGAGGCCTTGGTGGCCTTGTAAGCAGAGGCCTTCTCGGCCTACTCAGCTGAGGCCTTGATGCGGTTTGCTTTGAGTCCTTGGTAAACTGGAGAGGTGAGGCCTTGGCGGAATCATCAGCAGAGGCCTTAATGGCGTGTGCCCGAATTCTTGGTAAGCTGGTCAGGTGAGGCCTTGGTAGTTGGATGGAATGAGAATTTCTCGAAGCATTTGGAGAGGGTTTTGGTATAGAGGTAGAATAGAGCGTTTTTGGTGTGTTTGTGCAAGACCTTGGGGGATGAGTAGGGTGAAGCTTCTGTTGAATGACTGGTTGAGTCGGGAGTGTACAATGAAAATGAGGCAGCAGTGGAAGTAAGGTACTGATCAGAGAATGACCTGCCTGAGAGCTTGGTGGCCTTGTCAGCCAAGGCCTTGGCGGCCTTGTCAGCTTAGGCCTTCGTGGAGTGTGTCTTCGAGTCCTTAGTCAGCTGGTCATGTGAAGCCTTGATGGGGTATGCCTTTGAGTCCTTGGTAAGCTTGTAATCTTAGGCCTTGATGGCCTTGTCAGCGAAGGCCTTGGAGGGCTTGTGACCCGAGCCCTTGGTTGATGGTGTGAGCTGATGACTTGGCGGCCTTTTGAGCCAAGGACTTGGCGGCCGTGTGAGCCGATGGATTGGTGGCCTTGACAGCTCAGGCCTTGGTGGCTTTGTCCACTGAGGCCTTGATGAGGTGTGCCTTTGAGTCCTTGGTAAGCTTGTATTTTGAGGCAATGATGTCCTTGTCAGCCAAGGACTTGGCGGTTTTGTGACCCCAGGCCTTGGCGGGCCTACCAGATGAGGCGTTGGTGTCCTTGGCTCCCTTTTTAGCCAAGGCCTTGGTGGCCTTGTCAGCTGAGGCCTTGATGGGGTGTGCCTTCGAGTCCTTTGTAAGCTCTTCAGTTGAGGCCTTAGTGGCCTTGTCAGCTGAGGCCTTGATGGAGTGTGTCTTTAAGTCGTTTGTAAGCTTGACATCTGAGGCCTTGATGGCCTTGGCAGGTGAGGCCTTGGCAGCCTTGTCAGCCCGAGGCCTTCTTGGCCTTCTCAGCTCAGGCCTTGATAGGATGTGCCTTCGAGTTTTTGGTAAGCTGTTCAGGTGAAGCCTTGACGGGCATTTAAGGTGAGGGCTTGGTAGCCTTGTAAGCCACGTCCTTGGAGGCCTTGTCAGCCAAGGCCTTCACAGCCGAGGCCTTGTTAAGGTGGTCAGGTGAAACCTTGATGGGGTATGCCTTTGAGTCCTTGGTAACCTGGTCAGGTGAAGGCTTGATGGGCTGTGCCATGGAATCCTTGGTAAGCTGTTCAGCTGTGGCCTTGACAGGCTTGTCAGCCAAGGACTTGCTAGCCTTGTGAGCCGAGAACTTGGTGGCCTTCTCAGCCGAGATCTTGGGCACTTGATCAGCTGAGGCCTTGATGGGGTATGCCTTTGAGTCCTTGGTAACCTGGTGAGGTGAAGCCTCAAGCAGGCAGACCAGGTAACTCCAGCGGTCAAAAAGGAAGCAGCATTCCTGCTGATCTGAGTCCAGCTGCAGGTAAAAGCGGTAGTCTTAGGTCAAGCGGAGCTTCAGCTTCCGTCTCGCCATGGTGTTGACGGACAAGCTGGCCAGGTGTGTAGACAGCAGCCTGCAGAGAGCACAGGGTGAGGGAGGCAGAAGCACAGAGGAGCGTGCCCAGGGACTTGGGGATCACGGATGGGGCCACATTGGGTCACCTGGTGAGCTTGAGCTGCTCCTCACTCTTCTTTCCAACTGCCTGGGCAAGCAGGATGAGGTCTGGGAGTAGGAGCTCAGGGATGGAGGATGCCACACCCATGGTCACTGGGTTCTCCATGTTCTGCAGGAACACAGACTTCCCCTGCTTTGTCACCTACGGAGGGTGAGGCAGGGAGGCTGGGAAGCACTCTCCAGGGACCTTGTTCCCCACTCCTGCCAAGAGCCTCCTTAGGAGGGACTGGGAAAAGCCTGTGCTCTCAATGCTCTGCTATCATCTCACCCACCCTGCCCTACCAGGGGGCACCTGCAGGAAGCTGCTCTGAAACATTGGCAGCAGCAGCCCCAGGGCAAGGCATTCGCCCTCCATAATAGTCCTCTGCAGATGGCCCACCAATGGGACCCATAGTTGAAAGGACCACTTAGAATCATTCAGGAACAGGCTTTTGTGCAGAACAGCTGAGATCCAGGAGGAAGCAGGACAGAGGTGAGGCCTAGGTAGGGCTCATGCTCTCCTTGCCCCACAATCAGCTCCAGGTAACCAGGGATTCAGACTTCTCCAGCCCCTTGGCCCCAGCTCTTGGCCTCACCTGGTGAGAGCAGGGACATCACTGATGCCAGCTGATCTCAAAGTCTCTAAGGAAGATCAGGGCCCCCGGAATTGGGGGATCTGTCAGGAGAGTGCCAGGATACTCCCTATGGGTGGGGAGGACTGGCTTGCAAGCAAGCTTGGCCTCTCTCTGGAACCAGGACTGTGAACTAAGAAGTGGGAATCTGCCTTTGTGACCTCACAGGTCAGGAGGGTCAAGGAACTTTGTGGACCTCTAGCTCTAAGTGTGGAGCTGAGAGACAGCATTCCCTGGACCCCATCCATGGTGAAGGGGGTCAAGGAGGCCATGAGGAAAAGATGTTTTGGCTTGGAGAGGAGGAGCCTAATGGCAGGGTGGGGAGCAGGGGAGGGGAACAGCTTCTCAGCTATGGCAGAGGCTGGAGAGGGATGGGACCCCAGAAGGCAGAACCAAGACCATGGGCATTTTTAGGGTTGATAGCAGGAGAACTTCTTGGCAGTGGGTGGCCACTTGTGGGATGTCCTGAGGCTAAAGTTGGGTGCCCCCCCTTCACGGGGTCTGTGCTGGGCCTGAAGTTGGCTGGGTTAAAGGGAGGCAGGAGCCCTGGTCCCTGAGGGGACAGGCAGGAAGCAATGCCAGGCAGTGTTGTACATTCTAGGGGAGCTCGAAATGGAATGAGAGAGGAAATCTGGCCTTCGGTTTCAAGGCCAGCATTTCAGGCTAGGAAACTGAGCCCCAAGGCTCTGGGGGAACCTCTGAGGTTTTTGAGCAAGGGATCAATGTAGCTAGATCTTGGGGTGGTTACAGTGACCCTGCAGCCTCAAAAGAGGCTGGCCTTCCTCTCAAGGACCCTCCTCTCCTACTCAGAGAAGCCTCAGAGAAATGATGGTCTCCCCTAATAATGACCTCCAAAGACCCAGGCTGCAGGTTATACACCTCCCATTGGGGCCCTTAAGCCTAGCTCTACCTCTGCTAGAAAGTCTCCTACTTCCTCCTTGTTGCCTCAGTGCCCAGGGCTCCTGCCTGCCTTTGTCCCACCCAACTCAGGGCCCTAGGCCTCCCCACCCCCACCACAGGGATTGGGGACACTGGGTGACGGGTAGTTGGAAACTTTTTTTTTAATAAAAGTCCTTGTTGTTAAGTCTGTTGTCTCGGAGGATTTCTTTGGGCTTGGGGGGCTAAGGGGCTAAGGGGCTTTCTTCACTTCCACATGGAAAGGACAGAGTCAGGCCCTTCTAGGCCCAGGTTCTCTGCCTGCCCTGTCAGGCCAGGGCACAATGAGCTCTCCAGGCTTATGCATGTCTTCTATCCTTTCGAGTCTGGGGGTGTCCAGAAGCCTTGGGACTTCAGGGAGACCATTCCCCCATCACCATGAACACAGCCTGTGTCTTCTTCCCTGCCGGGCCTGCAAATGAAGAGGGCCGCTTATGTGGGTCATAAAACATCACTTTATTGCAGAGGTCCTGAGAGGGCCCATAGGGTCCTTCAGATCTTGCCAGGGAAGGTCCCCTCCTGGATTTGCTCCTTCCAGCGCTGCACCTGCAGAGAAGGAGGCCTCCATTCAGAGCCGACACCTCCTCCTCGCCTTCCCTGCCCCTCCATGCTCTGCCCTCCTGATGTCCCTCTTGACTTCAGATCCAGAACCTATGACCTGTTGATGAAAATTGTTCGGGAGGTAGATGTGAGAGCCCAGCAGGGCCTGATCACTGGGGGTTCCCCAAGGGGGTGGGGAGAAGGAAATCCTAGGTTGGATGTTGGAACTGAGGAGCCAAAGCCTAGCCAGGCCATGTGCAGGGGACCTTCCCTGGGATGAAGGATTCCGGAAGAGAAGAGACCTCAGCCTTGGTCTGAGCCGCCTGGCAGAGACCTCACTGCAGAACTACAGATCTGCAGAGTTCAGTGGGAGCTCAGAGGATCAGCCCCAACCCTCTGACTTTGGGGTTAAGTAACTTGCCTGGGGTCACACAGCTAGTAAGTGTCTGAGGGCAGATTTGAATTCGGGTCCTCTTGAGTCCAAGCCCAGTGTCTGATTAAGGAGGTTAAGGATTCACATAAATGGAACACTCAGCACTTCAAAAGATCCAATATAATTTATTTAGAATATAGGCAAGTGGCAAGGAAGCTAGAGATAACAGAGTAAAAGCTTAAGAATAGGAAGATAAGAGCAACTATGATATATATACATACATACATACACACGTATATATATATATATATACATACATGCATATCAACGCTAATCACCAGTTACATGGCAGGTAACCCATCTCTTCTCAAGGTGCTGGACAGGGTCCTAAGAGAAGCGCAGCCCTCATGTTCCCAGGATTTTCTATTCCAAAACAGCTCAGGGCAATAGAAAGGTAATATTGAGTTAGGGCCTTGGTTTGTATAATCTTATTTCTCACAGAGAAGCTTACCTTGCCCCTTCATTTGGCCTTAAGATTATACAAAGCATAGACCATTCCTCCAAATGGGATCATGGATATATAGGTATATACATACATATATATATTCCTTATCCTGACGAATCTACAGATTTTACATAAAAATAAAAGAATTAACAATGTAAGAAATAATAGATCATACCAGTGGTGATTAGTATTTAATGTGATTAAATGAGAGGCCTCTAATAGTTTATTAGCAACTATATGGGTTTATATTCAATGTTCACTGAGCTATCTTTGATTTTCCTCCAATAGTTGCCTCAGTACCCGAGAAAAATTCAATACAGAAATTAAGGGTTCAAAGGAAAGATAGACATGGGGTAAGGGCAAAGGCTTAGGAATTCCAGATTAAGAGTATCCTCTTCTTCAGGAGAAAAATAGAAATCATCACCCTGCCAATGAAGATAAGTTGTATTATACAGGCATTCAGAGGAAGGGCCCTCTTGGCCTATAGAGAATAAAGTCTGGTTATTGAAGGTTTTACAAATATGTTGGCTAGATACTTCATATAAAACAGAAAAGAAAACTTAGAAAGCAGATACAAAGTCAAATCACACAGGCTGGAGGAATGGTTCAATAGGCAGGGGACATCCCAGAAACTAAGCCATTATTAAAAACTAGGGTTCAAGCACAGGCACCCCATAATTCTCCCCTTAAATGGATGGGACCCAAAATCATTTGGGATAAGGGAAGAAGGTCTCAGCTTCCCAAGTGGCTTCATGCTGAGTGAGGGTGTAGAGCTGTCTCTGCTTCATAGGGTCCCACCATTCAAGGGCTCTGTCTGTAGCCAGTGTCCAGGGGTGATGGGTCATGGTGTCAGACAGTGGTTGGTACTAAGCCTGACATGTCATCTGCAAGTGAAGGGTGCTGAGCCTAGAAGAAACTAATCTAGCAAAGAGATTAAACAAACCAAGGCTAAAAAGGAGGGGCAGGAAATTAACCAGAAGGAGGGTGCGTATGGGTTAGTATACCCCATTACTCAGACCATTTTCACATAGACAAGAGACTTCATAAGTTATTATTCTTTTACTAACATAACTGTACGGCCTCAAGCCAAAGAGGGTCTGGACTTGAACCTTACAACTGAAGAGGAGACATACATCTTTGTTTCAAAACACTTGTTTATCCTTTGATTATATTCACTCTGGAAGAAAGAGATATTTCAGAAATTGAATCTTTTACATATACACTCAGTTACCAATGTTAACTTTTGCTTAGTTCATGGAATAACTACAAACTAATATTGAAACAGCAAGAACTGTTCTGTTTTACAACTCATTAAATCAATTTAGCAATAATCAATTGAAAACTTTGTAAACCTTCAGAAATTGTCATACAAGAGCTTTCAAAACATCTTTTCTAACAGTAAGGGGGATCAAAGCAACACGAGGAGAATAAAAAGCAATAAGCTAAAGCTATAGCAGTTCCTGTGCAGGCCTCCTCTGGATTCTTGGAGATGCTGTCTGCATCTGATGTCATCTTATCCAGGTCCCTTGGCTTAGATGTTCACTCAGGAGCAGGGTAGAAGCTGGAGTAGTCAGGCCTGACAGAGGCTCACAGAAACATGATTTAACACCAAAGAAGCATAGAAATGGTTCAGTTTCCTAGCCATGCAAGGCAAGTTTACACAAAGTCACAAGAAGTTCAGTTTTCTAGCCACACAGGGCTGGGCACAAACATTGCAATAAAGTTTCACAAACAATTACAACATTGCATCAAAAATCCAAACTTTTGATGTTATCACCAAACATGCTCAAGGTTTGAGTTTACATGATAGACAAATTCTTGAAAGCCAATCTTATACCTACATATAGTTCTTAGAAGAATCAATCTGATCCTGTTGCTTTCCTCAAATGTTACAATCCAGTTACACATCTTTCTGCTTTCTAAAAATACTTCCTCACACACTTTCAACATATTTAAACCTTTCTGAAACTGATATCAATCATCTAGAGACAGGAGGGGCTTGGATAAACTCTCCTTTGTCCCCAAACCTTCCTATCTGTCTTTCATCTTTCCCATCAAAACTATTATTCAGTTTATTCAGCTTTCCTTTACATTTGTTAACCTCAAAACAAGATGGTTCATATCTTTTACTGACTCCTTGCTTTGATCAATGAAACTTGCTACAGAAGGGATAAGCAGGGACATATGACATCCCAAATATGACAGGATAAAACATCCTTGGCTTTGTTTTAATTCAGGTAAAGTCACAGATATCCATCCATGCAGTATTAGTGCCACCTCGTCGCTAGACTCGGAAATAGGAGGACACATTCCCTTTTCAAAAGAATCTCATGGGCAATTTGCCAGAGGAGTCCTATCCCAGTGGAGACTATGATCGCCCCTTTGGCCTTTACCAAATGTAGACTTCCACCTGCTGACAATACAGGATCACACTGTCTCTGAGCAGCTAGGGGCATTTAATGCGGGCACTGACTTATGCAACCACACCCGAATTCAAACTCCAAAAAAAATTTAGTAATGGTCCCAAATGCCTTTTGCCTCAAACAACAAGTTTCAGTAATCACAGCTTAGAGCCAGTTCTTATTGTTTTTTTTTTTTTGGAGCTGCAGTAAGCAATGAAAAAAATTTTCTTATCGTGTTTCACAAATGCAAGGAATTCTATATACTATCATTGCTTTCCCTCGAGGAATGACCTTGCCTAGTAGAGATAGTTTCTAGAGGCTTTGGCACTTTTACAACATAAGAAATAACTGAGAAGGACTTTACAGAGGAGGGGTGATGCCCCTGCCTCTTCAATCCTCATACATGCAGGAGGATTGTTCAGAATACCATTTTTATCAGTCTCCTTTCTACATACAGTACCAATTAACAACTTTAGGTTTGAGCATTAAAATAGTTGCCCAAATAACTTAGTTCACAATCTTAAAAAACATTGCAAAAGAAATTGTTTCTGTTACAACACAGATAATACACAGTTCAAACTTTTGAAATAAAAACCCATTAATTACCAATCTGATGACTTTAAAATTCCACATCAAGTTACACAGAAATAAAGTTTTCTTGTCTCTCCTATATTGTCTCCCATCTTTTTCATAACAAAGATCTTTTAAAGCATTTCTTATAAATATTCCCCTTTTACAAAAACAGTTTATCCTACCATCATTAACTACTATACAATTCCTAAATACTCTGGTCATAGAATCTTTCCCACATAATTGACAAAACTTATACAAGGAGGTTTCACAGGTTTCCTTTCATGTAATTAACAATAATTACCTTTCACAAGCATACTTTTGTAAATACTTGATTTATGCACTTACTCCAAATAGCTTGGTTATCAATCTTACAAGTTGAAACCATCTTAACTGAAACTTTCTTTTAATACAACGGTTTACCAGTAACAGGATCATAAGCAATTACCATGTTCTTAAATTTAAACTTCGAATCAAAACCAATTAATTACCAATTGACTTATCACTAGAAATCAGTTACATTCTAGAATCTCACCTACATGGTGAATGTGGTAGTCCATAAACTTTCAAATTAACATAAATAAATTCTTAGATGAAGCAAACTTGAAAACCACATTTTCTCTCTTTTAAAAGTTTCTTATTTGCGCAGTAAGTGTTCTACAAAATACATTTCCAATTTACTTTGCAAGAGAATCATTCATTTCATCATTAATAATGTAGAAATTATAACTTGTAATCACTGTATATTTCCAGAATAGCCAAAAATTTAAATAAAGAAGTAGCTATCATAGTAAATATCAGGAGTATTATTACCACCTGTTTGTAACCCAAATATAATAGCTTTATATTATCAGATGTCATAACATGAAAAATCCAATTCACATACCACACAATCCAGATTAAAAACGGCTGTAACCTCCTCTTTAATTACAGGTAGGTGTAAATACCTGGTTTTCTAAATGGCAGAAACAAACATTATAAGACAGGGTTAGCAGTACTGATGAAGTAACAGAACTGGGTTGTTGTTGTTGTTGTTTTTGCTCAGTTTTTTTTTGGTTTTTGTTTGTTTGTTTGTTTTTTAGTTTCAACACAATTAAAATTGAAAAATTGCTTTACCTAACACCATTTCTGGCTCACAATGATCACTCAATTTTTACAATATAAGAGGATTTTACAATTTAGAAATACCTTAATAACACAATGACATTATGACAATTTCATTGCCAAATCATCACATACAGAAATCATTAATAGGAAATTAGGCTTACCAATTGTAGAGGTTTTAACAAAATCAGCCCAAATGTTTTTAGCTGTTCTACCTTTTACTCCCATAAATTTCACTTATGTGTCTACTCCTTAGAATCTTCTTTCAAAGTGAGAGCTTTGAATCTGCCAATCGAGTGAGTGGCAGGGTTCCCTCGGTACTGGAGAGCTCAAAGCTTCACCTCTGAGGTGTCTCTTGCACAGATTTGTGTATTTTCCCAATTTGCCTTAGTGCCAATTAACACAATAAATTCTGATTTATTTTATCATAAAATTAGGAGTGACCCTGTTCAAAAATGACCAGAATGAGTTCAGTTGCCTTTCAGTTGCATCCCGGTACACAAAACTTTTCTCTTTAAATTGAGGCACTGGATGGTTAAAATACTCATCTGCCTGTCTCTTTGTTTTGAGGGGAAAAGATTCCCTCCATTTCTTATCACTTTCTCCTCACTCCACTTGGCCAGAGTGGAATGAAGAGGGGGAGATTTTCAAACTCTAAAAAAAAAATTCTTTAAACTTCTGTTCACACATTTCAATAGCAGATAATTTATACCTATCTTAACTTTCTACTCATACTGCTCTCTTTGCTACATGCTTAAACTCTCTTTTCCTACTGGCTACTGAAACCTCTGTTGGACTTTGATTAAAGCCCCTTTAAAACCACACATACCTTATTTCGTACTAATTCTAATTTGATACTTCTCCTACACTCTTCAACTTGCATTACCATCACATAACCATAAAATTCACACCTAAAGAAAATTCCATATAAAGTTAACAAACATAAAACAATTTTTGCTTACACAGTTTATACTCAAATAGCATTTTTTTAAGCATTGCACAAAGCACCTTTACAATTATATTAGTCTCATAAAATCCCTAGGATGTAGATTCTACCACCATCCCCTTACTTCTAAATAGTAAAATAAGGTAAACAAAACTTCTGATGGGGGGAATACTCCCCAGCTCACCCCTATCTGTTCCCAAACAGAAACCTGTACTACCTTTCACAGTTTTACCCAAGCCCTTATTTCTCTTTACCAATCTTTGAAACCCATTGCTCTCTTTTCTCAATGTCTTTTTAGTGCAATTTGCTCCTGACTTCCCACTGTGGATTTCTTGAAGAACGGCATTCCAACCTGAGAATCCTGTTCGTGACGCCAATTAATGCTGATTAAGGAGGTTCAGGATTCGCGTGAATGGAAACTCAGCACTTCAAAAGGTCCAATGTAATTTATTCAGAATATAGGCAAGTGGGAACGAAGCCAGAGAGTATAGAGTAAAAGATTAGGAATAGTAAGATAAGAGGAACTATGATCTATATATATGTGTGTGTATATATATATATATATATATATATATATGTATATGTACACGCTCATATATTTAAACACATATATATATATGTATGTATATAGACATACCCATTATCATCATGAATGCGGGGGAAGCACCAACACCTGACCACACAAGCTAGAGATTCCGGGGTAGAGCCATCAGGGTTCACCTCGGGAGGGTCCCAGGCAGGACGTCTCCTCCATGGGTGAGATTCCAATTTGGGGTCTGAATCTTGTGGTTAAAGTAGTGCTGAGAATAAAGAAGTCATACTGCCAGGCGTTTTTTTTAGCAAGCATCATCCTGTGTGAGGCCTGGGAGGAGGGCCAATCCCTCCAAGGCCCCACTCCCTAAGAACAGTGTTTCCTTGGAATGGCCAGTTCCAGGAGTTGGGCAGTTAACCATATGTCTTCTCAAGGTCCTGGAGAGGGTCCTAAGAGAAGCGCAGCCCTCATGTTCCCAGGATTTTCTATTCCAAAACAACTCAGGATAATAGAAAGGTCATACTGATGTGAGGCAGTCCAGGAAGAAGGGGAGGCAGTCCTCGGTCTCCTCTGGGGAGGAGGAGGGGGAGCCCCACACCCCGAGAGGGCCCTCCCATGACTCTCTCAGGAAGGATGTGAGGCAGTCCAGGAAGAAGGGGAGGCGGTCCTCAGTCTCCTCTAGGGGGGAGGGGAATCCCTGCACCTTGAACGAGTCCTCACATGGCTCT
>JAQQSU010010455.1:0-12422 GCA_028627135.1 Pseudochirops cupreus | reverse complement strand
ATATAGCTTTTCCCTTTATTTCTGTCCAAATTGTTTTTATAGTTGTATTTATGTAGGTCTTATTTTTATGTATGGTTTTTCTTTAAAATGAAACATTTTATTAATTTTGTTAAATATACTTCACACTAACTAATGTTTACTCCCCAGGCCAGTATCTTACTGTAAGATATACAAAGCAGTAAGTTTCTGACATTGAGGAGTTGATAATCTTGTTGAGGGAAAAAAAATACACAGAAAAGCTTAAATAACCCTACAGAAATATGATTACATGTTATAAGTGGCATGGGCAGTGATTCTTCTTCCATGAGGAAAGCCAAATGATTCATCCTTTTAATATCTTAAGTTGTTCTTATCTTTGACTCTTAAGTAGCAATGTGACTCTTCTGTCTCTATCTTTCTTTGCTCAATCAGCCCTTGATCTTAAAAATCCTTCCCACCCTAAATGATTAAAAGAATGGATTTCAAAATATCATGTATAATGATAAAGTGTATCAAATACTTGGCTGTTAACCTATTAAGACAGATATAAGGTGCCTCAAAAGCTTTACTAGTGAAAGTCCACACTAGGGTTTTTAGGGCACCCTGTATTTATTTTTCTACATTTTTAACATGTTGATAGCTTCCCATTCCTAGTCTGGCTACAGAACGAAGGCTAAAATCACAGTATTAGATAGTAGCTTACTGCCTTTTCTATATATCATTCCACTCTGACCTAAATTAGATCTGGATAGAAAGGGGAAGTCGGGATTTTTTTTTTTAAATCAGGATAAGTCTTAATTTGCCAAGTGCTAATAAATCTTTTACGTATGTATAGGTGAAACTATATTAGAATATTCTTTTCCTAAAGCATAAGAATAACTAACTTGATATCGTCTGTTATCAGTCTAGTGAAATTTTATTTCTGTCATTGAAAATTTGCAGACTGCATACATATCATGACATGCATGATTGTTCTCATTAATTTACCAATCCATTGGCTACTGGTGATTACAGTTATTGTTTTTATTTTATAATTACCAAGTCTATATATAATCTAATTGTATAGTCTAATTGATTTTCCTAACTTTTATGTTAAAGGGAAAATCTACCTCCTTCCGGGGAACTTTTCCTCCAGTGTGGAATCCCATAGCGTATCTGGATTACAACAATCTGTGGAGAACAATAGATCACATGGGGAAGGAGGTATGATAAGCATGAAGCTTCCATAGAAAGCTTATCGAGTAATTATATTTTATGTTATCATTATAACCCTCCAGCTATGTTAAATAGCTTGAGTAATCACTTCCTATCAGGACTTTTGGCTCTAGCATATAGTGGAAAGATACTAGCTCTGGACTCAGAGTACCTACGTTCAAATCCTACCACCTTTGAATCAAAGGACTCCCACCTCTATGACTTTTGGCAAAGCTTATTAACCCCTCCTGCACCTTAATTTCCTAATCTATACAATGAGGGGGGAAGGTGGACTAGAGAGATTTATGATTCTCATCTACGAACTGGCAAAAAATATACATTTTTTTTTCACAAGTTAACTACAGGTAATGTGAAAATTGAAATTCACCTCCCCACGTTCCCCCATTCCACGTTAACTTATTGTGTGGTGGAATCTCTTTTGTAACTGGGTGATTAAGAAAGGTTCTCTGTTAAGAGGTTAGCCTCACTCTGCGGAAGAGCATGGGCACATAGTCCCTAAGGAGTGTGTATGTTTTTCTTTCAGATTCCTTGTGAGGCTCCCTGGCAGGCACCTCATGCTGAAGAATGGGACAAGATGACCATGAAGGAGCTCATTGAAAAAATCTGCTGGACAAAGTAGACTACATTTAATTTTGGAATTCCTTTTGTATTCCCCACCTGCTTTTAGCCACTGCCCATGGTGATTTCCTTAGTAATTTAGAAGACAAGAGTAGAAAAACATTCACTTTCGTGATTAGTTGCAACCTTAAGGGAACTATCCTTGCCCTTAGACCAGGCATCCTTGTCCTCTTCTACTCCATAGATCCTTTTGGAAGTATGGTGAGGGTTATGAACACCTCAGAAAAATATTTTTAAATGTATAAAATTAAATACTTAGAATTACAAAGGAAAATAATTATATTGAAATATAGTTTTCAAAAGCTTAAAAAATTGATGATGAATGTCATAGAACTTTTTTTTTTACAAGGCAAAGTTGTCCAGTTGTATGAAAGGTCATCCTCAGTGCTTCAGAAGTAGTATGGGAGTAACTAAGAAATATGTGCCATATTGTTACTATAGAAAATGGTGCTCATTATTGGGCTGCACTCGTGTATCCTTGAGTGTGCATACAAAGCAAGTCTTTTCCAAAGAAGGTATTTCATTAGTCAGGAAAATCTGGATTCAAATCCAGCTTGAAAAACTTAATAGCTATGCAATCCAAATTTAATCACTTAATTTTTCTCTGGTTTGGTTTTTGTCATCTGTAAAATGAGCATAATAATAGTAACCCAACTCAATGTGTTGTTGTGAGAATCAAATGAGATACCACCATGTCAAGTATGTTACAGAGCTTAAAGTGCTATTGTTGAGTCATTTTAGTTGTGTATGGCTCTTCATGACCCCATTTGAGGTTTTCTTGGCAAAGATATTGGAGCGGTTTGTCATTTCCTTCTCCAACTCATTTTACAGTTAAGGAAACTGAGGCAAGCAGGATTAAGTATCTTGCCCAAAGTCACACAGCTAACAAGTGTCTGGGATCAGATAAAGTTCTATAGTAGATGTGAACTATTATTATGAGTCCCACTTGGGATACAGTTGTGATCTCATAGACACATCCTTTTACAATTCTTCCTTATACATATTATCCTCAGTCTCTTTATATCAATTGCTAATGCCATGTGCCGAATGTTGTGAGTCTCTTTATTATTCCTATTATCACAATTTAAGGGTAAACCAAACTTACCCTGGTGTCCTGATTTCACTGGAGAGAGGGCAAAGAGCCAGGCACCCAAAGTAAAGAAGAATCAATTAGGCTACCAAATCCGAACAGCATCCAGGTCCTGTCTGGGATGTGTGTTGTTACCCTTGGCTACAGTAGGAGTTGCCCATTTCTGACTAGTAGTGCATTGAGGCCCCAATTAAAATTAAAAAATTAAATACCAATTGCTTTGAAGTGCCATTTACTAAGGTAAGTGTTTATGCTTTAGGCAAAGACTCTTGATACTACAATTAGAAAAGGTTATAAATGTGTTAATATTATTATTATTACTCATTAGACGTTCAACCTTAATGAGATCTCTGTCATTCTTCCTCTGTTCTTAAATAAAATTATAAAGTACACATAAGCCTATTCTGCTCATGCAACTAACTCTCCTTTGAACCTGAAAGAATGTGGACAAAAATCCATGACTTAAGTAACATCCTGACTTTCCTAGAAGGAATCACATAATTATGTGCCAAAATTACAGTAGAATTGACTAAATTGGATTGACTTAGGGGAGAATCAGGCTAAATTAGTGACACATCTGAATTGTAACATATTTTCAAAGAAATATAGTTTCATAACTTTCATCGCTATGCAGGAAAAACAAACCTAATGGCTAAGGCAATATTGCCAAGTGAAGATCGTTCGACTTTAATGAATTCATAAAGATCCTTTCTAATGAGCTTATTTTGTAAGGTGTATGGATAGTTGCTACTTAATACTTAGAAATAGTTTCTGTCTACCTTACAGGGTTGTTGTAAAAGAAGTACTTTGTAAACTTGAAGTCACTATTGTGGTTATTCTCTGAAGGAGGTTCTACTTTTAAAGGCCCTCTTTAAGTGTCCAGAGAGAAGGTGCTTTAACTATAGGCTTGAGGTTATCTAAGATTAATGGTCCATGAGTTCCCTCTTGTCCTTCTCCAAGTATGTGGTCTACCCCTTTATAGGAAACACTTGGTCAGAATGCAGTGAAAATAAGCTTATCTTTATTTGGAGTCAAAACCCATAATAAAAGTACAGACATCAAATAAGATTTAGGGAGGAGACTCCCAAGGGTAGGCAATGTCAGTTTGCCAGGCAGTGATGAAGTAGGGCAGGGGAGGAATTGAAGAAGAGATAAATTTTGGGAGGTCCCAGGAGTGGCAGCCATCAGGGAAACAAGCTGGTTAATGAGCCAGACCACACTTAACTGTGCGTGATTATATTCATTTTGGGGTTGCAGTTACACTTGCAATTTGACTGGTGTCTGACACTGGCTCATATCTGCATCCTGGGGTCCCCTTTATCCTGAAGAACTCTTAATGCTCCCCAGTATCATATTCGTATTACCACACTAATAGTGGGATGTGTGAATTATGAGATTTTATTTGAAATTTACACTTCTTGTGTGGCATAACATGACCCACGAATTTGTATTTTCTCTAGAAACAGTATACAGCTATGGGATACCCAGAATTTTGGCTTTATAAACAAATAGGGACCATAATAAACTATTTTGTAAATTTAAGGAGTTGAGGGAAAATTTCAAATTGCAAATATATCTGTTTTAGGCATTTTCTTCCAGGTAAGCCATGATTTGTAAGAATGTTTTATGTTTAGGTTACTTATAGAACTAGAGTACCTGAGGCAAAGCCAAAGATTTTCTGAAAGTGGATCAGACTTTGTTCCACCTCTAAACCAACCTTCCCCTCCACCCTAGTCCAACAAAGACATTAGGAGAAAATAAGAAGATATATATTTTAGTGGTGATAGAAATGTCCACCAAAATAAACAAGAATAGATGGTTAATGATATATAAAGGATCATGGCTTATTGTATTTATGTGAGCATGTGTTTGGTCTTTGTTGTTGTTCCTTTGGCAGAACTGCCAGGCAATTTGCTTGTCTTTTTGTGAATGTCAACGTTACATCTGAACCTCATGAAATCTCTGCCCTCTGGTTCCTGTGGTATGTGAAGCAGTGTGGGGGCACAACCAGAATATTTTCTATCAGCAATGGGGGCCAGGTATGCATCGGCTTTCTTTTAACCTTACTTATGTTTAAGTCTAGCTTTGTGACAGACTGACAGTGGTGTCCTAATAACCGTCTTAATAGTTTGGGGAGTGAGTAATGGCAGCTTGAAAATTCTAGTGTGAGTTCTTTTTTAAGTCATCTCTTATTTTCATTCTCCTCATTCCTGAAAAGAAAGATTTAAAAGTTGGAAGCTCTCATTTTTCCTTTGAAATTAACCTCTTAGAAGTTTGAGGGATCTCCCTCCATCAACCTAGCTTTGCTTAATTCCAGAATGTGTTTTCTCTCACTCCTCCTTCATAAAGAGGTAGTATCATGAGAAAGTTGGCCTTGAAACCAAGAGAAATTGAATTCAAATCCTGCCTCTGACACATCTTGGCTGTGCGACCTGGAGCAAATTGTTTAATGTCTTAGTGCTCAAGGCAACCCTCTAATACTATAAGGTACAGAGAAGACCCCAGCCTCAATGGTATAAGACTTTCCTCAGCTGGAAGTCCATTATAACAAGTGATATCATTATCTCCTTTACAACCTACTATGGTATTTCCCTTAGTCACTTCTTAAAGGAAGGATGTGAATTAAAACAGTCCTTAATTTACTAGTCAAATAACCCATGTCATCCATTAATATATATTAAACCTTTGGGTTATGTATTTATTTTTGGCACAGCTAGTAAATATGTATCTAATATTCATCCAAAATATTTTAAGTCCCTTATCATCATGAGCCTGTTTTAATTTTATGTCTATTTGAAGTTAAATATTCAATCTCTTCTCCAAAATAGCTTATGACCAAAGTGTGCTCATCCCTCCCTCTGGGAACCTTTTCTATGAGCTGTATAGATTAGTGGAGGTACTAGGATACAAGTATTTGCTCTCTAAGTCTTTTCTAGATTTTGTGGATGGAAGCTTGTAAGTATCCCTTGATCTCAAGAGGTTTATAACTAGTTGTAAAACAAGATAAACCCACATGAAATTATTTCATACAATTCAACATTTAAACATCAGGGCAGGCAAGACAGTTTAATAAATGTCTTTATAGATGTAGTTTGGAGGAGTAAAACATTAGTGATCACTGCTAGCCTTTCAGTTTTGAGTCAGCATCCTGGGTTCATATCCTCTGTGTGATGTTGACTTATCCTTTCCCTAGGTTTTGAGGTTTTGTCCAAGGATAATAAATATAATGATTCTACTTTTGCTGAACCTGAAATCAGGAAGACTCAGCTTCCTGAGTTCAAACCCAGCCTCAGACACTGTGTGACCCTGGGAAAGTCACTTAACCCTGCTTGCCTCAGTTTCCTCATTTATAAAATGGTCTGGAGAATGGAATGGCAAACCTCTCCAGTATCTCTGCTGAGAATATTCCAAATAGATTTACAAAGTGTTGGACATGACTGAAACAACTGGACAACAACAACTTTGATACTAGATGATTATAACTTCATTGGTTTTTCAAAATCAGCCCCTGTTGGTTTCCTTAATTCTCATTAAAATAATATAATTTTGTATATTTGTTGTATTCAGCTGGGGTTTTGTGGTAACTAGAGGTAACTTAGTTTTAGACTTAACTTAGACTTTTAGTAGCTGTGGGAACTATGGCAAGTTACTTAACTTCTCAGGCTCTGTTTCCTCATCTAAAAATGGGGATGATTAGATTTTTCTTTAAATATTTTTATTTTGGGCAGCTGTGTACTGAAAACATTCTTTCTATAAGCTGTTAATGGTTTCTCATTGTTCTAAATCATGCAAATTCAAGTATCTGTCAGAAGAGGCATGAGGGAAGGAGCAGACATGTATTAAGTACCTACTATTTGCCAGGCATTGTGCTAAGTGCTTTAGAAATCTGATTTGATCCTCATAACTCTTGAGAGGTAGGTGCTATTATCCCCATTTTACAGTTGAGGGAACTGAGGCAGATGAAGACTAAGTGATTTGTCCAAGGACACACAGGTAGTACATTTCTGAAGTCAGATTTGAACTCAGATCTTCCTGAGTCCATGTATCACTTAGCCCTTGTCTCCCCACAAATACTGGGTTTTTTATTTTTATTTATTTATTTTTACTTTTCAGCATTCATTTCCATAAGATTTTGAGTTCTAAATTTTCTCCCCTCCCTTCCCTCCCACCTCCCCAAGATGGCATACAATCTGATATAGGCTCTACATACACATTCATATTAAACATATTTTCTCTAATGGGAGAAATCACAAGAAAGAAGAAAGAAAAAAAAGAGCAAATAGTATGCTTCGGTCTGCATTCATTCTCCATAGTTCCTTTTTCTGGATGTGGATAGCATTTTCCTTCATGAGTCTTTTGGAGTTGTCTTATATCCTTGCATTGCTGAGAATAGCTAAGTCTATCAAAGTCAGTCATCGCACAGTGTTGCTGTTACAATGTACAGTGTTCTATTGGTTCTGCTCATTTCACTCAGCATCAGTTCGTGTAAGTCTTTCCAGGTTTTTCAGAAGTCTGCCTGCTCATCATTTCTTATGGAACAATAGTATTCCAAACCACATATAGTATTCATATACCACAACTTGTTCAGCCATTCCCCAATTGATGGGCATCCCCTCTTGGCCACCACAAAAAGAGCCCTGCAAATAATGTTAATTCAAGTATCTGTTGGAAAAGGATACTTTTTTTCTCTATCCAGATGGGTCACTCACACAGCTAATTGTGATTAAAGACATAAAACATCAAAAAATGCATTTAATTGACGTGGGCATTCCCCTGTATATATATGCCTTAGTAGATAGTCTTCATGAGTAATTGTGGGTAAATAATATTCATCCTGTGGTAGCCATCTTTCTGGTGGTATATTTCTCTGAAAAAACCTTTAGTCATAGAGGTTATGCCAGTGGAACATGAGCTCTGGAAGGTAGTTACACAAACCAAAGTGATTGTTGACTTTTTTATGATTTAGGTATATACTACATGATCTTTCTCTGTTTTCTCCATTATTCATATCTTTGAGCAGGATTTGTATATGTGTGTTTTTTACTTTCTTTCCTTCTATTTTCTTTCCCATCCCTCTCTCCTCTCTTAGGAAAGGAAATTTATAGGAGGTTCTGGTCAAATTAGTGAAAAGATCATGGAACTTCTTGGAGACCGAGTGAAGCTCGAGAGGCCTGTATCCTATATTGACCAGTCAGGTGATGGTGTCATTGTGGAGACAGCAAATCATGAGAGATATGAGGTAATTTCATTCAACTAAAAGGAGTGTACTTAATGGGAGATGTTTCTGACACAACTTTTAAATAATTGTAATAAGCTTTTTTTGTTTACTTTTTTCGTTGCTTATTTAAACATCTTCAGAACTCTCATTTACTATTTGGTTAATGCTGGTCTGTACCTTCTTCATCATTTCCATTAGTACTCTTGTTTATGTTTTGTCTTCACCTCGTGGTCTTATTTTAGATGTTGGTACTTATTGCTCAATGCCATTGAAAATATAAAGGATTGTGTTTCTGCCTTTCTCAAAAGACCGCAGTCATAGTTAAGTTGATGTCATATGTGTGTTTTAGTGCAGATATGTAATTAGTGCCATCCCTCCACTCTTGACGTGCAAGATCCACTTCCGACCAGAACTTCCATCAGAGAGATACCAGTTAATCCAGCGTCTTCCAATGGGGGCTGTCATTAAAAGTGTGATGTATTACAATGAAGCCTTTTGGAAGAAGAAAAGTAGGTTGCTTTTGTTCATATACAACTCATATTAAATTGAGGGACCATACTGTGCCAAGAACCAATGTGTACCTTGGACATAATTTTTTTTTTTTGCTTTTTGGAAGGGGAAAGGTAAGGCAGTTGGGGGTAAGTGACTTACCCAAGGTCACATGGCTAGTTTTTTGTGTTAAGTGTCTGAGGTCGGATTTGAACTCAGGTGCTCCTGATGCCAGGGCTGGTGCTCTATTCACTGCGCAACCTAGCTGCTCCAACATAATTTTTAAAAAAGAAACCCAGCTAATTCAAATAAAGAACAAGATTTCTTTACACCCCTTGATTTCATGAAGTTATCTTATTAATAGCTACAGTACCCTGCATACATATAGGACTTACTTAATAAATGTTTGTTGAATAAATTGAAGTGAATTGAATTATAAGATAAAAGGTAGAGGAGAGTGGGACTAAATTAATGACAGTACTGCCATCTTCCCAGTGCCGACATAAGTGTCATCAGTCTTTTCAGGACCTGTAAAAATGTGGCCTTGTTTTTAGCCTAGCATTTGCACCTGAAATAGAGAGATTTCCAGATACAGTTTTCTTCCCATACTTTTACCAGTAGATCATCAGGGAGAATGCACTAGTGGTCTAGAACCATGAAATTGTTCATGGCATATATTGGACAGGAATATTTCTGGACAGCGAGATGAAATATTTTCCCCTCTTTGGGCAGAATTTTCCCATGAATTCAAATGTTTGTACTCAAGAGAGAATAAGTTGCAGGTTTAAGACTACATATGTTCAGAATTTGCCATGTCTTTAGCCAGTTATGTCTGTGTTTAATTGTTCAGAACAATACTGTCCATCTCTAGTAATTCGTTATTATCTTGTTTTGCTATTCCTTCCCATAAGATTGCTGTGGCTGCATACTCATTGAAGATGAAGATGCTCCGATTGCAATCACCTTAGATGACTGCAAGCCAGATGGATCTGTACCTGCCATCATGGGGTAATTAAGTGAGAATTTTAAAATTCTTTATTTTTAGAATTAGAAAAGTTTGCCGGAAAGTTATATTTCTTACAAAACATTTCTAACACAAAGCTCGGTTTGCAATTGAAAAACAAGGACTTCAGAATTACTTCATTTTAATTCAGCAAACATTTATTAAGTGCATACTACAAGCTAGGCACTGTACTAGGCCCTGGGGGTACAAAAACAAAACTGAACTATATTCAAAGTAGATTTATCCGGAGTAATTTGTTGAGGGAGAACATTAACAACTGGGGGTGGGAAGTAGACCAGAAAAGTCTTAAACATTGTAGGGGGTGGCATTTGAGATGATCTCGAGTGGAGCTTGAGATTCCTAGAGTGGCAGAGGAGGGCTTGTGAGGATTTGAGGGAGGAAGGTGGAAATGGAATGTCATGTGTGGGGAAGAACAAATAGGCTGGCTTGGCTGAAGGACTGTGCATTGTGCATAAAGGTGAGTACTTTGGAATCAGTCAGAAAAGACAGGTTAGAGCTCGGTTATAAAGGGCCTCAAATTCCAAACAGATGAGTTGCACTTTGCTCCTGCAAGCACTAGGGAGACCCTGGAGGAAGTTACATAGACCTTGAAGAATATCGGTTTTACAACTGTGTATGGGGAAGATGGATTGGAGGAAGCTAGAGATGGTCTGTTTGGAGGCTATTACAGTAGTCCAGAAGGGAGATATTGAGATCCTGAGCAAAACTGATGACTATGTGACTGGGATGGGCATAGGTGTTGTGGAAGTAACAACATTTGATGACTGATTGATTGAATTTGGGCATAAGGGGAAAAAACACAGGAGTTTATATTTAATCTTCACAGAAATAGGGAGCCATTAGTTTATAAAATGGGAGGAAGTGACTTGGTCAGGAATTCATTTAGGAATTAGAAATTTTCATGTAGGAAATTCATTAGGAAAATTACTTCAGAAAAATCATTTTGTTAGCTGTGGGGAGTATGAATTGGAACAATGACAAGAAGCAGGGAAACCAATGAAGAAGCTATTACAGTAGTCTAGGTGAGATGTGATGAGGGGCCTGAAATAAGATAGTGGTTGTATGAGTAAAAAGAAGGGGGAAAATGGAAGAAATTTTGTAGATAGAAAATTCAAGATTTGGCAGCTAACTGGATATGTGTAGTGAGTGAGAGGGAAGAGTTGAGGGTGCTGCTGAGGTTGCAGACCTTGAGTAACTGTGGCTGGGAGGATAGAGATGCCCTTGAGAGTAATAGAAAAGTTCAGAAGAGGGATGGGTTTAGGGGGAAAGATGATAAGTATTTTGGACATGCTGAGTTTGAAATGCTTATGGGCCTGTTCCAAACATCCAGTAGGCAGCTGGTAACCTGGAACTGACTCTCAGGTGGTAGACTAAGATGGAATATGTAGGTCTGGGAGTCTCTGCATAGAGATACTAATTGAACCCACCATGGGAGGTAATGGAAGTCATTCAGTGAGAGAGTGTAGGAAGAAGAGTACAGCAGGATAGAGGCTTGGAAAACACCTGCAATTAGTGAATGTGACGTGGGTGCTAATCAAGGAAAGGAGATCAAGAAGGAATCATCAGATAAGCAAGAAGGAGAACGGAGAGGTGATAGTGTCACAGAAGTCTGGCAAGAAGAGAGTATTCAGAAATTTAGGATGATCCACATTGTCAGATACTTTCAGAGAGGTCAAGCGGGATAAAGACTGGCAGTGAAGAGGCTGATCACTGTCACCTGCAGAGGGCAGCAGGGTCAGAAGCTACACCTCAGAGACCTTCCTTAGAAGAGAGGGAGAGGAGGTGAAGTAAAGGCGCTGAGATAGTGGACCTTTTGATCATTCAAGAAGCAGAGCAGAGGACCTTTTCACATAAAATAATAACCTTTGGGAATTCTAGCTAAAAGTAGGGAAATTAGGACTCATTATTTCCCTATCTTCACTACTTATTGCACCTATGTGCAATTTCCAGCAAAAGGATAACTCTATCTTATACTGATACTGACTCTTGGGTAGTTGCCCAAGGGGGTGGGGAACATCTGAGCACATGTAGCACAACTCAGCCCACAGCAGGAGGCAGGGAAACCCCAGAATAAGTCAAGCTGGGGAGTGATAGCTCTCCTCATAATACTATGGAGCCTCTAAGACTGCCCTTGTTTCAGGCTCCCAGAGGTTCATGTTTTCTGTACATATTTATGTACAAGGGGCCTTTTTATGCCTGTCGTATAATCAGTCCTGATTGTCTACATTGTCCATATAAGCCGCATGATCCTTCAAGGATCAAGGAGTTTAGTTTGCATTTGTTGTTTTTGCTGAATTTCAGTCTAGAAGGGTACATTGTGAGGACCATCAGAGATACATAGGGCAGAATTGGGTTTGGAAATGCAAAGACCAGAGCCTCGTGGGCTCTAAGAGCCTTTCCCTTTGCTTGATTTCTGGCTCTGCTTTTACCATTGTGGTTTGGTCTTGGACAAATCACTAACGACTCTGGACCTAAGTCCTCATCTCTAAAATGAAGGGCTCAGACTTGATGACCCAGAGTCCCTTCCAGTTTTGAATTGATGATCCTGCTTGGCATCATTCCTGAGTGTCCCAAGATGTCCACATAATAATGAAGAGTGAAATGAGCAGAACCAAGAGAATATTGTATACAGTAACAGCAGTCTCATTTTAAGAATGAGACCTCGAGGGGGCGGAGCCAAGATGGCGGCGTAGCAGCAGCAACACATCGCAGCTCTCACATAGCCACCCCAAAATACCCATAAAATAGGACTCTAAACCAATCCTGGAACTCCAAAACGCACACAAAGA
>JAQQSU010010454.1:0-12422 GCA_028627135.1 Pseudochirops cupreus | reverse complement strand
TACCAAAAAGTGACATAGGAGAGAATAGACTGGGGGAGGGGGGAAATACTGGGATGGCTGTTTTGGGGTGGTGGGCGGGGGAAAGACGGGGAGAAAAGATGTAACTCAAAAAAGTTTAATAAAGAATCTCATAAAAAAAATGCACGTTGAACTCTTTTTTCAACATCATTAATTTTCATTTATAAAAACATTAATCTGTGTCCAGGTTTTTAATCATTTCCATTTATATTACTATTTCTTGTTACATCTTTGAGATTTTGTGTTCTTTCTATGCTAACACCTTTTTATAGAGTGTACTCTTCTAAGAAAATCTGTACTTTCTATCCTTATCCATAGATAATATTTGTCATTTTAAATTCTTAAGTATCTAAATGTTTTATGTCCTTCCTTCCTTCCTTCCTTCCTTCCTTCCTTCCTCCCTTTCTTCCTTCTTTCCTATCTCCCTCCCTCCCTTCCTTGCTTTTTCTCTCTCTTTTTCTTCTTCATCTTCTCTCTTTCCACTTAATTTTGTAAGTTTTTATTGATTTTTTGTTTGGTTTTCCATACTCACGTTGTCTTATGTATTCCTTCTCCTCCCAGAGATTCATCCTAAATGTCAAATATATATTTAGAGAGAAAAAAACTAATATAAATGTTCAATATATTGAAAAAGTTAAAAAAAAAACATATGGAGTATGTAATAACTGTGGACCTCTCACTTCCTCCAAGAGGTAGGTTGGTGGTGCCTTCTCACATGTCTTCAATCAAGACCAACTTTTTTTCTTTATAATTTTGTTACATTTACTTTTAATAGTTTTTGGAGTATAATAATTTTCTACATTTAAATTTTAAATTACTTTTAAAACATTTTCATAACTTTACCTATCTCAATCTATATCAGCTCATAAATATTTTCCATGCTTCTCTGTATTCATCACACACATTTCTTATTGCATAGCAATATTTTATTACACTTATACCACAATTTGTTTACCCATTTCTCAAATAATAGGCATTTTGTTTCCAATTCTTAGCTATCGAAAAAAATGCTGATGTAAGTGAGTATTTTTAAGCATATGAGGATTTTTTTTTGTTTGTTTTTGATGGTATTGTTGGGGTAAAAACTCTGTAATGCAGTTTCTGGTTTAAAAAAAAGACAATTTAGTTGCTTTAGTTAAACAATTCCAAATTACACAAAATAATTTTTCCTCATCTCAATTTTATTTTTATGTATTTTTTTAAGTAACAGACTACATGATTTTGTCTTCTTACCTAATCTATCACTCTTTTTCATTTCATTGAATCATTTAATCCATTTACATTTGAAGTTATGAGTTAAGTTTAAATTTTCTTCCATCTGTCTCTATTTTAATTTTTTTAAATTCCCTTCTTCTGTTATAAACACAGCATAATGTTTTCTCAGTTACTTTGTAACTTTAACCAGATGCACTTATTTACCCTTCCTGCATATCCTTTCTTTGAGGTTTTTGAGAAACAAATGATCTCTTCATTTCTGTTCTTCTAAAAATGTTTCAAGCTTTTTTTGAATATCGAATGTCCATTTTCTATTCCATATGGTTAAACTCAGATTTGCAGGATTCCTTTTCTTGGGCAACATCTTAAATTCTATTGTTTTTTTGAAAACATTATTCAATTCTCTCCCTTTTCTGGTGCATGTAGGATAGCTTTGCATTATGCAGATATACTTTCCTTTGTATTTGAAGTTCTTTTTCCTGGCAGCTCACAGAAGTTGTTTCTGAATTCAATTTTTAAAATAACTAATATGTGTCTTGGTTTTTAGCCTTGGTGTTTTCTTTTTTCCCTTCAAGGTGATCTATGAATTCTTTCAATCAGGATATCATTTCTATGTTCAGAAGCTCTTTACAATCCTCTTGTTTTATTTCCTATATTATGGTTCTAAGGCTTTTTTTTTTGTCTTGTCACGTTCTATTTGGAAACCTATGATTTTTAGACTATGTCTCCATGTCTTATCTTCAAGTTCAATATGTTTCGCTTGAAGAGTGGACATATTTTCTTTTATCAGCTTTTTTTGGCTTAGTTTATCTTCTTCTAGGCTGCTCTTCCCTTCTGTATATTTGCATGTTCAAATTATTGTCCTGTCTTTTGTTTCTTTGGTAAGTCTTGCCGTCGAAGATTCAATTTTTTTTTTCTGTCATGCTCATTATTTTGTTGTGCAGGACATAAATTCTGCTCTTGTAATTCTCATTTTTTCTTTTAAACCACTTAGAAATAGCATATTTCAGTTTGATGTTCACCTCAAATTCTACAAGGTCCTCCCTATCACCAAATGTTAGATAATTTTCCTTTATTTTGCAATATTCATAGATTCCAATTAATTTCTTAAATTGGGATGCCATGTCTCCTTCTCTTATGGTTTTGTCTATGGGTTTAACTGTTTATGTTCCAAGTCTTTAAGTTTTCTTTTTCCTAAAGTCTTTGTTACTTTTATCCTTTTTTTCTTTTTCCTTACTTTCCTTATCACTCACGTCCTGACTTCCTTCTAATTATGATTTACTTCAAATTGCAAAACATCTAGGTTTCCCTCGTGCTATTTTATTCACTTCATTATCCTAGGCCTTTGCTTCAATTGATTTTTGGGTGGTCAGAACTGATGCCAAGTTGCTTGCTACTTTCTTTCCTTTAGGCTTGGTTGCAGGCTAAAGAATCCTCTACAAGTATGGTGAGTTGACCCACTCCTTCTGTTCTGGGTTTCAAAACATGTTTTCTCTGGCCTCAGCATTTCAGATCTTTGCAGCCTTGGCACTTCTGGATTGGAGTTTCCATTAGGATTTTGCTACTTAAGGGATGTGTTTTTTCAGGCTGTTGAGGTGAAATAAAACTTCAAAGTCCTGGAGCCAGGGTTTCCACAGTACTGGAAAGAGGGAGCAAGATCAGGTACAGAGATGTTGTGTTTTATGTCTAGATCTATACACACATGCATATATACATATGTACATATATATATATATATAAATGCATACATATATGTATACACATACATGTATACATATCTATCTATCTACCTATGTCATGTTCTTGGGTCTTTTTATGGAGTCTTCTACCATTTCTGAGTGAGTCAGAGTCAGTGAGCATCTGTTCCTGGGTCCATTTATCCTCCTTTCCTTCTTTCCTTCCTAGCTTCTTTCATTCCTTCAAGTTTTGGCTGTCCTACACTATGGAGAGAATTAAAGTTGCTTTGTCTTTGAAGCATTATTTTTCTTCTGAAGTGTTTAAAAAAAAATAATGTGATCAGAAAAAAATGGCAATTCCATCACTTTTTTCCTCATACCTCTCAATGCATTTCTAATTATTTGGTGATGAATGGAAAAATATGTTTAGCTATGACCTCTTGCTAAACCTACTAGATTGTGTCTGTCTATAGCTTTTAAAAGACCATTTAATATATAGTCAGAAGGCTAGAGATTGACTCCAATCTCTTGTCCTATCTACCAGTGCAGTCTTGTATAAATCTTTTCCCTCCTGCAGATCTCAACTGAATTATCTACAAAGTGGTGGGTTTGGACTAGCTGATTTAAAAGGAAAATTCTAAATCTATGATTATATAAAGCCATAACTAGGGGAATGTAGGGTATAGGAAGATCCAGATTAAGGGAGTAATAGGTGTTTTTTGAGATTCCAGTCTTTCTTACTCCAAGGACAGTAAGAATACTGTCTAAAGTAAATGTTAGTAGATAAAGGGCCACAGGGAAAGGAAAAAGAGGCATAAAACTATAAATTTTCAAATGTACTACTAGGTAAAAATAAAAGAATATGATGAAATGTATAAATGGAAGGGTAGAATAATATTTCATGTTTGAATAATATAATGAAATGTATAAGTTACAGCACACAGATGAAATTAAATTAATAATGTGATATACAGGGCAAGAAAGTAAAATATATAATGAAAATCATAAAGAGAAAAATGAAATTATGTTTGAAGGTGATGTAATGAAATGCACATATTTGAAAGGTGTAATGAGATGTGTGAATGTAAGAGTGTGATGAGATGTTAATATTTGAAAGGTGTAATTAGATGTGCATGTTTTGAAGGTTTAATTAGATATACAAAAAAATTAAAAGACTTAAAACAATCCTACTCACCTATGGATATGAGGGTAATTATCCAAATTCATACTCTGTAGAAGCCTGATTTATTCACTATTTCAAAGGAGCCTAAAGTTCTTGTGGTCCCATAGGTGCTTACTGATTTCTGCTGATGACAGATAACCTATTTTTTTGGAGGGGGTGGCTATTTTTCTGAACTTTTCATTTTTATGTCTTCCATTTTATTTGATTTTATTGTATGCTTAGCAAATAAGAATTGTATTTCCCTTAAAAATATTTGGTTTTGAATCTCAAGATTCTTATTAAAATTTCTTAGAGATATTAAGTCAATACATTTATAGCTAACATACTTCCTAGGAGGTAACAAAGTTTTGTTCCTCTAACCTGGCATAAGAGTTTGAATGATTATAAAAATGACCTATAATTTTAATTATCTTATATAAATTGTTTAGCACAAGATAACTCCAGGCACTTAAGAGATACTTACTGGTTGATTAGGGATGTTAAGAGTTAAATTCCTAAAAATCACTGATTGTTTTCTGAATATGTGTTTAAAAGACAGCTTTGAATTAATTTAGTACTAGGGAAATGGGCCCTTTATAAAGACTTTACAAAATCCAGGGAAAATAGTTTATGTCAACAATCAAACAAAGGGAAAGGAAAGACTTAAAAATGTTATAAGGTACTGCTCCCCCATAATACTAGTAGAGCATCATTTATTTCTGGATTAATTGGCTACAGAATGACAAAGAATTTAATTGGAACAGAAAATGATTTTTTGGAAAATATGAGCACCACAATTATTTTCTCTTTCATTGACAGAATTCAAATTAAACTAAAGACAAGGTAAATGTGTGACCCTTCACCCACTCACTAATAACTTTTCATAACCTTAATCAATCAGCCTAATATAGCAGTTATCATATTCACCACATGCCCATTCAAGGCCATGATTATTTTATGATAACTACTTACTGTTCAATTAAGTCTCTAGGAAAAAAGGGCAAAAGTTGGTCAGTTTTATTCATTAAAAATGTGAAACTTTAGCTAATATTCCAGAGTGTTTTTTTTTCTATATTGAGGATTCTTATTAATTAAATATGAAAAATGTTACTCATTGAATATAAAGCTAACTTAGACCTAAGGAATGCAGTTGAGTCAGACTACAGATCAGACTGAAAGCCTGGGTAGTTTGAAAGGACATCAAATTTAGCATTGGTTGATTTAGAGTATAAACTATATCAAGAATGTAGAGATAATATTGTATATACAAATGCTTTTTAACATTCCAGAGAGGGCTCTCTTCTTCTGTCAAAAACTGCATTTGGAAGCAAAAAGGAAAACAAAATTAGGCTATTTCAAGTTTTGGGGGGAGCATGTTTTGTATTTATTTTTAAATAAGTTTTTATCACTTTCTTCTATTTCTTACATAAGCATAATTATTGACAGTAGTTGCTCCTCTCCAGAAAACCATCTGAAATAACAAATACTATTTTTAAAGACAAAAAAAAATCAGTACAACTGATTGATTCACTGAAAAATTCAGAAAACATGTAAAATATGTAACAGTCTCCCATATGCATAAAGGGGTAGGTTGGGAGTGCTTCCCCTTATCTCTTCATTCAGGCAATGCTTAATCTTTACAATTTTGTTACATTCACTTTTAATTTTTGATATGTCATTGTTCTTATAATTATATTATTGTAGAGATTCCCTTCTGCATTTGTGTTGTCTGGACTATTTAAGAAGCAAATAATCTATTCATTTCTCATTTTCTTTCTAAGAATCTTTTCATATGCCTCTTTATTTTTGAACATCCATTTGAAAAAATATGGCTAATCTTAAATTTGAAGGGTTGGTCACCTTGGACAATATCCAGAGCTCCACTGCTCTTCAGAACATGTAAATCCATTCCTTCCTTCATTTTTTGGTGGGTGCCGAATATCTGACCTTATTCAAATTTCTTTTCATTTTTATTTGATGTTTGCAGAATTTTTTGTTTCTGAATTGAATTGCTAAATTTGGTCACCATTTGTTTTGTATCTTACAGGCTGTGTGTTTTTTGTTTTATCAGAACCTTTCAGTGACTTTTTCAATCTATTATTCTCTCCTTTATTTCTTTGTTGAGACTTGCTATTACATATGCAAGGTTCTATTTATATATATATATATATATATATTTTTTTTTTTAAGTAATTCTGGTCATTATTTTTGCTGTGTAGGACATATATTCTACTCTCAATTCTAACTTCTCTTTAAATCACTCAGGAATAGCACAATGTGTTTCCATGTTCTCTTTAAATCCCACAAGGTCTTCTGTCCCATCAAGTTCTAATCAGAGGTTCCCAAAGTGGGAGATACAACCACCGGGAGGAGCACTGAAATGATGCAGGTGGACAGTAGTAGTCTTGGGTGCAATTAGGGGTGGCGGTTGAAGCATAATGAAAGAAAAGAAAAAAAAATTTTGAAAAACTGTTCATCACAACAGATAAAAGAGTTGAAGTCATAGTGATTACATTATTTTCTAAAGAAAGTTATAAAGTTATAACAGATCAGTGGTAAAGTTCAATAATATGGATTAACAAGAAAGTGCTGTTAAAGGAGCATGATGTGCATTGTCAGGAAGCTCAACATGCATTGACAAGAACGTGTGCATGTAATGACTTGTTTGTAGTATGATACTATGTAGTTACATGACACAACATTATGTCATCAAATATCCATGCAGGAAAAATGCTGCAAATTTGCAATAAATTATTAAATTTAAGATGTCTCATTTAGAAACATATTTCATAAGTTTTTGAAATGATACAAATTAAAAAAATATATTAAAAGGTTAAAGAAAGTAGATTTCCAGGGAACACTATTTTTTTTCCAAAGGGGGTGGTTGACCAAATAAGTTTCGGAACATCAATTGTAGATAATTTTCCTTTGTTTTTCAATATTTATTCACAGATACCTAAAATTATTGACTAGATCTGGAGACAATATTTCTTTCCATTGTTAAGGTTTTTTTCTGTTTATCTTTTTTTTTCCTTGTATAAGTGTTTTTATTTTAAAATTTTCTTCCTCTTAAAGTCTTTGGTACTTGTAGTCCTTTTTCTCCCTCACTTCTTCCTAATGCTTATTTCCTGAGTCCCTCTCCTATGATAGTAGTTTTCTGAGGAGCTGGATCTCAGAGCACCTCAGCTTCCTCCTTTACTAAACTCATGGTTCAGTAGCATAGGTCTCTGCCACAAGTGATTTTCTGGGGGATAGAGCATGCTGAACTCTTTCTCTCAGGGTTATCCTGTCCCAGGTATCCTATCTTGAACCCTTCATTCCTCAGGTCTCTAGCCCAACAGTGGCGGTGCAGAGAGCTGCCACATTAATACTATATTATTGATTTCTTTAGAGATCCAACTCTCTGGGAGGAGAGACTTGAGTGTGGTGATGAGATTGTTTGAGTCCATATACATTATCTTGCCTCCTTTTTTTATGTTCTTCTGCTTCTCAGCTAAAATTTTTTATCGTGCAGAACACTTCCACCATCTATTGGCTGGATGTCACAGCCCCAAAACATTTCTCTAGAAATGTTCATGTTCCAGAGCCTGACTCTACATGGTCCTGGGAAAAGAGAGTACGGGAGTATGCATTTCTGTTTGTTTGTGACCACATCTTGAGGCCAAGTGCAGCCTCAGTTCACATATTCTGAGGTGCGGGAGATGATGAGTACTGATTGTGCTCAAGATGAGCATCCATCAGTTTATGGTTTTGTTCTTAATATTTTGAATTCTGAGTCCCATAACATAGAAAGAGCTAAAGTTCCTTTATCTTTGGAGCATTGTTCCTGGTCAGGAGAGATTTGAGAGGGAATGGGAATCAGAGAAAATATTTTGTAACTGGACTTCAATGACTTTGAAAGAGAGATTAAGTCCTAAAATTTTGTGTAACTCTGCCTCACTTAAATCCATTTTTCACACAAATCAAGATCCATCCCTCCATGATGTCATTGAATCTCTTCAAAATAAAGGATGAATAAAACAAACCAAGATATTGCTACAGAAATGGAAAGGTATTGCAAAAGAGGGAGAGCCTTTTTATTTATTTTCTGAATTGTCATGGGTAAAAAACTCATTTTCTAGTTTCCAGTCTATTGATAATAAATAAACTACAGTTTTTTTAGGCATTGTTGGCCCCTGAATCATAGATATATGATCAATCCTTGGATCTTAACTCAATGTGTGTTTTTTTTAACTTTTAAGAATTGAAGTCTACTACCTTAAAAAGACATTTGTGAACAACATATTATATTACATAATATACAGTATCTGTATAAAACCTACCTTATAAAATGAATCTTTTGTTATTTTTTAGGATGTTCCTGTTTTCTTTAACTTTTCAGGTTGGATATGTAGAGATGATGAAAAGAACAAGAAGGAATTTTAAAATAAAGAGAGAAGAGAATCAGCAGCTGTGTAAAAGGATAAGAGTCATGTCTGAATGCTAAAAATTGATAATTTAGGGCTGAAAACAAAAAAAAGGGACTGAAATAAGAAGCAGAACATAATTATATTTAATGAATATATCTGGAAGTGGAATGAAAACAACGAAGGGTAGATATAAGCATAAGTGTCCCTAATTAGTGGAATTTCAGTTCATTCTGAGTATCCTTCCCTCTCTTCCTGTGAATTCATGGCCATGCCCATAGGCTAACTTATGTTTAAGCCTCTGCTTTATGTCTGCACTGAGCTACAGTCATCCTTTGACCTATCTTCTCCTTAAAAGATTGCAGTGGAATTTAACTATCAGAAAATAAGTCAATACAGATGAAATGCAAAAACAGAAAAAAAAACACAACCTCTCTTAAATGCAAAATAAAACAAATAACTTGTAAACTTAAAAATACATTTCACATCCAATATAGATAAAAGCATAACATGTATAAAAATATAATCTCTCATGAACTTTCCATTCACCCATTTAAAAATGACGTGTAAACTCCTTGTACTGTTAAAGCTGAAATACATGGACATAGTTTTTCAAATTTCATTTTCCACTTGAATGGTTCTCTTTTCTGAACACAGTAATTAGTTGAACATATTTATCTTCAGAATATGAAACATCCCAAAAAGTAAGCAATCCACCCACATATTTTATTTTATGGTAAAAAAAAAATATTGTTGTGAAAATACATGAGAAAAATCAAATGAATATAATTAATGAGGATTCATGCTAATCTATGTTCTGATAACTTCTACTTTATTTGCTCCAACAAAAGACTTTGAATCATAAACCCATGAGGAATTAGAGACACCAATATTTGTGCAATTAATTTTACAAAGATATACCAATATTTTAGATTTCTAAACATTTGCTTAAAGATGGAATAAACTTAAAATTAAATATGTTCCCATGTACATATTTGTAATATGGTGTTTCCCATTATTTCATGAATACCATGTATTAGGAACAAGACTAAGTGTTGTTTGTTTGTTTTTTTTTCTGGTTCATCTCACAGAATATATATCTTTCCAGGATACCAATAAAGGATATGGTTGGTTAGGATGTGGAAAGGCAAGGCCAGGTAAGGAGTAAGGCACACAGGATCTGTATTAAAGAAAGCTTTGGATCAAGATGGTGTCAAAGGACATTTCCCTAAATTCCTATATCTAAAATGATAGTAAAATGTATGTAAACAAGGTAGTTGAGCAGCATCAGCATGTATTAGCATGCTGAGTTGATATAATCACCTGCATAGAAGAGGTTAGGGAGTCTATTTCCAGAAGGGCATGATCATAAGTAATAGAAGTACCTTGGAGAGATTTGGAGTATGGTCGAACATTCTGTAACTGATTCTGAACTGCTAGTGGTTTGAGAAAGAGGATTCCTTTACTGGCTCTCTGACTATAATAATATTATATTCAGAAATTCTATTCAGTCAGCTCCAGTCCTTGGTTTAAATCCTTTTTACCTATTTATACTGTGGTGAGAGAAGAGAGATGATGCTATAAGGGAGTAAGCTGAAGTTTTTCTTGTTTAAGGTCAATATGTTTCTTGTTAATATGATCTTATTTGCTTCACATTTGTTTTATTTCCCCCCATTTTAGGTGAAGGATTTGGGGGATTAATATGACACTGTGAGCTTCAAGGGATCAAGAAAGCATGCCACCTAAGTGAAGCTGGAGTCTTTATAAATTTTTGTGGCTAGCAAGTTTAGCATTGAGTTCTTGAGGGGTGAAGAACTGTGTTCTGAAGCAAGATCATTGGTAGCTGAGAAAAATGGCCCATCCCACAGTTGTCACATTTGGAAGTAAACTTGGTGGGACCAAATGTTGATATATAGAAATTGTTGTTGTTGTAGTTGTTTGTATTTCATTCTCAAAGAAGACCATGATATTAGGGAGGTGATAGCATGATATGCAAGTGAATTGGATTTAAGTGAGGGAAGGCTGTGAAAAGTCACCAATCTTACTTTCTCCTCTGGAGTCATCTGGGACCAATGGCAAGGTACAGATCAGGACAACTACAGATGGTCATGGATGCAGTGGGAGACCTTGGCTTTTTTTTTAATTAAATTTTCTTTATTTTTAGTTTACATCATTCATTTCCATGAGATTTTGAGTTACAAATTTTCTCCTCATCTTTCCCATACCCACCACTTCAAAACAGCAATCCCATGTTTACCCTCTCCCCCAATGTGCTCTCTCCTATATCCTCCCCTATCACCCCTTTGACTTTCCAGTAGGGCAAGATGAATCTCCTTACCCAAGTGCCTATACATCTTAATTCCTAGTTACATGTAAATTAATAATAATAATAATAATAATAATATACACATACATACACACATATATGTATATACATTTATATATGTTTTAATATTTTATATATTTATTGATTTTAGAACTTTAAATTCTAGATTCTTTCCCTACTTCCCTTGTCACCCACCCCTACTGGAAAGAGAAGCAATTCAATACAGGCTGTACATGTGTAGTTACAAAGAAGATCTCCACCATGGACATATTGTGTTACACTGACTATATTTCCCTCCTTCTTATCATGCCCCCTATTTGTTCTATTCTCTACTTTGTCCCTGTCCCTTTACAGAAGTGTGTGCTTCTAACAACTCTCCCCCCCAAGCTGCCCTCCCCTCCATCATCCCTGCTCTCATCCCCATCCCCCCTACTCTCTTGCAGAGCAAGATATCCAATTTAGAGTGTATGTCATTCCTTCCTTAAGCCAAATTCAATGAGAGTAAGGTTGACTCATTCCCTTTTGCCTTCCCATTCTTCCCCTCCATAGTAACAGTTATCTCTTGCCTCTATTATACGAGATGATTAACCCCATTCCATCTCTCCCTGTCTCCTCTCCTTCTATTCCTCTCTCACCTCAGAATTTCACCTTTTAAAATATCATCCCTTCCTATTCAATTGATCCTATGCACTCTGTCTATGTACAAATATATACACACATTCACATAAGTATTCATATGCATATATATACCCTCCTATATAGACATATGTGTATGTATACATATAAATACATGTATATTCCCTTCACCTATCCTCATACTGAGAAAAGTTTCATAAGTTACAATTATCATTTTTCCATGTTAGCATGTAAATGGCTCAACTTCGATAAGTTCCTTATGATTTCTTTTCCATGCTTACCTTCTCATGCTTCTTGTATTTAAATGTCAAATTTTCTATTCAGTTCTGTTTTTTTCATCAAGAATGCTTGAAAGTCTTCCACCTCATTGAATGACCATATTTTCCCCTGAAATATTATACTTAATTTTGCTGGGTAGATAATTCTTGGTTTTAATCCTAGCTCCCTTGATCTCCCAAATATCATATCCTAGGCCCTTTGATCCTTTAATATAGAAGCTGCTAGATCCTGGATCACCCTAATTGTGTTTCAAAGTATTCAAGTTGTTTCTTCTTTGTAGTGTGTAATATTTGCTCCATGATCTGGGAACTCTAGAACCTGGCTATAACATTCCTAGGAGTTTTCTTTTTGGGATCTTTTTCAAGGAGTGATTGGTGAATTCTTTCAAGTTCTATTTTGCCCTCTGGTTCTAAAATATCAGGGCAATTTTCCTTGAGAATTTCCTGAAGGATGATTTCTAGGTTCTTTTTCCAATCATGATTTTCAGGTAGTTCTATAATTTTTAAATTGTCTCTCCTGGATCTATTTTCCAGGTCAGTGATTTTTTTCAGTGAGACATTTCACATTGCCTTCTATTTTTTTCATTTGTTTGGATCTGTTTAATAATATCTTGATTTCTCATAAAGTCATTTACTTCCATTTGGTCCCCTCTAATTCTGAAGGAATTATTCTCTTTAAAAAGCTTTTCAGATTATTTTTCCATC
>JAQQSU010010453.1:0-12422 GCA_028627135.1 Pseudochirops cupreus | reverse complement strand
GGGGGAGGGGGGGAAGGGAGGGGAGAAAATCTGAAACTCAAGTGATTGTGGAACAGAATCTTGTAAATTAAAAGTAAATGAGTAAATAAAAAAAATTTAAAAAAAAATAAAAGACTATGAATTACAACTGGCTGAGATTTGGGATAACAAAAACTTTAGGACTTTCCTGGGAAGACTGAGAATCTTGGGACTAGACTGCCCAAAATTATTCAGGAGAACTGTTTGTTTTAGAGTTCTTGTGGACTTCAGGGAGGAGCTTTCCACCCAAATTTAGGAGCACAGCATAGGGAGGCAAAAGTAAGACACAAGCATGTAACTGTAGACTGGAGAGCAAACGGAAAGACTGGATGCCTGAGGAATGCAAACTACCTAAATTGGAAGGTAAAAATTAAGTCCAGTCAATAGCTCCTTTCTTCTCCCTACTTTTCCAAGAGTTTAAATCTCAATCACTTTCTTCAGAAATCCCCCTAGACTGGATGGGAATTTGAGTGTTTGTTTCAATATGACTTGATACTGCTAATAAATTACGTGTCCATAACCGTGTTCTGGGACTCGGTTTTCCAGTATTTGAATAAAGGTTTTGGTTCTGCCCTCCATGTAGAGAGTCTGCTACATTTTGTGATTCATAATTATACCAGCATATTCATAACCACTGTAGGTGTTATGAATATTGCATTATTGTTACACCAGGTCAAAAGGTACCAGATTGAGGCAACTAGATTGCGCAGTGGATAGAGCACTGACCTTGGAGTCAGGAAGACCTAAGGTCAAATCCAATCTCAGATACTAAATAGCTGTGTAACCCTGGGCAAGTCACTTAACCCTGTCTCCCCACCACCCCCCCAAAAAAAAAACTACTGGATCACACCCCTATACCAGGATACAACAACAACAATAGTTAGCATTTATATATGTTTACATACATATATATGTTATCTCATTTGAATCTCACAAAAATCTAGGAAGGTAGGTACTATTTTTATCCCCATTTTACAGATGAGGAAACTATAGCTCAAAGATCTAACAACTTACCCAGGGTTACAAAGCTAAGCATCTAAAGCAGAATTTAAACTCAGGTCTTCCTAACTCTTAAGTTCATCATTCTATCCTCTAAGATCAACACTGTAAAATGGGCCACCTTGTTGCCTCTAGAAAAGAAGCTATACTTTTAAGAAGGTCCTAAAGAATCAAAATTTTTCTCATCTTTAGAATGTTTTTTCTTAAAGAACAAAAATCTGTTCTTCTTTTAAAACAAACATTTAAGAATGAAGATGATAAGGGCTACCCGAGGCTGATGATGGGCAGAGCATAGACTGAAGGACAAGAGGACAAGGGAGTCATAAGTGGAATATTCCAAGTCATTAACTATAGGGTCGACTGTAAAAGAAAAAAAAGGAGATGGGAAGCAAAGTGGGGTGATGAACTAGAAAAGAACAGTAAAGGATGAACAAGAATAGAATCAATAAAGGATTCAAAAACAGGGAAGGATAAAAAGAGAAGGGAATTTCTAAATTCAAAGATAGCACACATCTAGGCAATGCCACGGTGTTTAAAGGGATGTCTAAACAAATATTCAAGGGGCGGCTAGGTGGCGCAGTGAATACAGCACCAGCCCTGGAGTCAGGAGGACCTGAGTTTAAACCCAGCCTCAGACACTTACCACTTACTAGCCGTGTGACCTTGGGCAAGTCACTTAACCCCAATTGCCCTGCCTTCCCACCCTCCAAAAAGAAAAAAAAAAATTCAAGCTCTGAAAACAAGGATGGTGTGGAGAGTAAAACTGTAAGCCACATATCGAGCTCCTCAGGAAAGGATTTAGTGTGGTATGAATGCCAGTAAATATCCCTTTCCCTGTTTTATCCCCCAAAAATACAGCCCCTTCAGTTAAGCCAGTCAATTTGTTGTACCCTTTACATACCATGTTCATCCCTACCTCTATGCCACCTTTCTTCTTTCCGTTCATCAATCTAAACCCTTTCCATTGCTAAGGCCCAAACCATGCCCCACTTCTACTATATCACCTTCCACTACAACTCTAGCCCACGCCAATTACTTTCCTTTCCTCGCTTCTCTGAGACTCCCAACCACAGTGCCAATCAACATCTACCTTATCTCATTCTGCCTTACACTGTTATCCAACAATGTCACATAGGGTATTTTTACCCCCAATAAATTTTTATGCTTCCTTAGCTGCACGGTAGCCTCTCCTATTAAAAAAATTTCTTGGAGGAAAAACAGCTTTGCACTTGGTTCATGTTCATTTCTATGGGAGATGAGGTCTGCGAGGTATACCACAAAAATGTGCACAGGTCACAGTTTGCCAGAGAAGCAAATGGCAAATCCCAAATGACACTCTCTCGTGGGAAATCTGTAAAGTAAACTATAAAGCATTGCTCAAGATGCCCATTAATTTATGGTGGTGGTGTTTTAGGGAGATGTAGGAGTACAGTGGATAATGAGACTAACTGCTGGATTAAGGATTCTAAATACTGGGATCCTAATTCAGTTTTACCAAAAGGTTCCATTCAATGTGGTTAGCTGCTTAGTCCCTCTTTGCCTAAGATTCTGTATGTAGGTAAACCGTAATAACACTTACCCAGCTTCCCAGATTGTGGGAGGAAAGAACTAAAAACTCCTGTAATTTGGAAACCCTTCGCAAATTACCTAGCAGATGTTCATGAAGATTGGTAAAACTGCAGCAGGTCCAAGCTGTTGTTTTAAGATATTACTCAACTTGATAAATGAAGTCATTTTGTTTTTCCAATGTAACTCAGGTCAGAACCTAAACCTAGATCTCCAGATGAAAGATTAGTTATCTCCCTAAGCATTACCTGAATCCCCTAGAGGTCTTATTTATAATTCTAGCTTCAGTCCTTATTCAACAGACACAAACAAGTCTTTTTTACCTTCACACCTTGAATGAGACCATTCATGAGGAAAGTATGTTGAGGAAATGTTTCATGTAGGACCTGCCAAAAATGAGAGAGAAGAGAGACAGTCAAATAAACTGCATCACAGGTTGAAATACAAACTTAAAAAGAACAAAAAGAAATGTTCTTTTCAGAGAAATGCAGAGAAATTTTGCCACAAGTTGTTTTAGCCATTATTCTCAAACATACCCTCTTCCTTGTATTTATCAAAACTCATCTGCATTTAGTTGAATACAGTACCTATCATGACACCTCTTTGCTCTTCACTGTTCACAAAGTCCCTGACTTATGTCGGATCAAGTACTATTTAATTTTGTCAACAACTAGATCCAAAAGTTTTCAATTGGAACATAGGCATGGAATTGCTGAATGGGGTCAGAAGTCACACAACCATGATGAACAGGTCTGATAAAATATTTATGGTATCTCATCACTGCAGCAAGGTCATCCATATTTCCCAGAATAACTGTTCAAAACTTTCTGGTCTCAGCTTCAGACTTCTTCCTCTGTTCCTCTCAAGCAGAGGATACCTATATTTTGCTGAACATTAGAAGGTATTTGTCATGAGCTCTTTCTCCCCATGCAATTGTACATCTCAAAAACCCCATGATAGTCCTCAATTTTGCTTCAGTCTCTAATGAACAATGGTTAATCTCCTTGGCAAGGCCAACTCCTCTGCTTATAGCCACAATGACTCTCCTTGCCCAGTCTCCTCCAGCAATTGTATTCATTCCCCTCTCCTCTACTTTTCCACCTCTATCTATGTACTGGTTCTTTACTTTCTGCCTACTAACATGCCCAAGTACCACTCCCTAAAACTCTTTACCTCTCCTCTTCCCAGCCAAGCTATCCATATTGGTTAGTTTTTCCTCTATTTTCCCTTCACTCACTGCTCAAATCTGTTTGGCTCTCTCCAGAGTTACCACAGATCTTTTATTTGACAAAATCCTATGGTTTTTAACTTGGTCTTCCTCCTTCTCGACACAGCATCTGACATTGCTGACCACTCCAAAACTCCTGATCACTTTCTTCTGCGTGGCTAATCATAAGAGAGGTTCCTCCTTATTTCTTCTCTCTTATTTCTTTTGCTAAAGCATCACCCAAGTCTTGCCCCCTGTGCATGGCTATACCACAGGGGGTCTATTCCAGGCCCTCTTCTTTCTCTATACTTTCTTCCTCAGTGATTCCATCTTCCGTGCGTTCAACTATCATCTCCATGCAGATGACTCCCAGACCAATCTCTAAGCCCTGGTACCACATCACTACCTGCCTAATGAACATCTCCAACTGGACTGTCCCATGGGCATCTCAAATTTAACACATCCGAAATGGAATTCAATCTCTTTCCCCAAAACCTATCCATTTCTTTAAGAGCACCACCATCCTGCCAATTAACCAGGTGTGCAATGTAGCAGTCAACCTCAATTCTTTAATCTCATTCATTCCCCTCGCCACCATCCAAGCTGCCAGGTCCTGTCAATCTGCCTTTATAATTATCACTTGGTGTTTTGGAATCTTGTTATCCAACACTTGGGGAAATGACCACATAAACACTGGGGTCACAGTACAGTTTCAAATTTAAGCAATTTTTTTTTCACATAGGTGATACAAATGAAGTAGCAGGCCGAAAAAAGGCTAACCACCTATCCACCACCAATTTGTCTTTTTGTGATGCTACTGTATTGCCAGAAAACAACTCATATTTATATAGCAATTTAAAAGTCATAAAATATTTTCTTTATAAATAGCCTTCTGAGAGTATGCTTTTATCCTCATTTCAATGATAAGGAAATTGGGGGTCATATATGTTAAGTGTGCCTATGATCCCACTGGTATAAAAACAGCCCTCTGTGCTGACGTCTCTTTGGCAAGTTTCAGATAGAAGTCTGACTCAAATCTATTGCTCTTTCAATGACTCAGATTTGGATCAATCAGTAAACTGCAACTGAAAATTAATGTGATTAATTATGTGTAGAAATTTATATACATGTACATCTGTGCACCATCAAAAAAAAAAAAACCTTGAGCCAGGTCTCAATCTGGTCCAATAACCCCATTTTACAGATAAGCCAACTGAGACCCAAAAAAAGAATGCAAAATCCCAGTCTAGGTAACAATTCAATAAAATAAAACCACAAACACTGTGCAAGTATCTTTCTGCATACTGCCCAGCACTGTAGTCAATGCCTTCAGAAAGCTTCTCAGAGAGACAGAGTGAGAGAGAGAGAGAGAGAGAGAGAGAGAGAGAGAGAGAGAGAGAGAGAGAGGAGAAGATAATAGGAACAGCATCTGTTTTATGAAGACTGAGTTGGCTTCCCTTGGCAGGAAGAGGGCTGCCGTGGGATCTGGTCAGCCCAGAAGACTAGCTGAATAACTGGTTTGGCTCCCTTGTCCCTGAAATTTAAATGTACTGATTTGTTTGCAATGATTTAACAGTTAAATTCATTGCTAAAGTGGAGGATTTGTGCTACAGAAGGGGAGCCTCAGCTAGTGACTAAATGATCAGATAAAGGACCTGGGAAGGCTGTGGCTAGAGCTGTGTTAGTGGCATACGGTGAGCACCCTCAACGGGGTAGGAAGTCACAGCCACTAATACTCTGGGGCTAGGGGAAAGATGCTTAAGAAGCTTGGCAGAGGGAGCAGGAATCTAACAAAACTAAGTATTCCTTGACTCTTCATGACGGTTTTGAAAAAGGTAGATCACCAGCCACATTTAGAAAAATGAAGATAAGTTAGTTTTGCATTATTTAGCAACTGGAGGGAAAGATGAATGTACCTTTGATTTTTCAGGACTTTGCTTGGTAGCACAGGGGGGAGGGCACTGAACCTGAACTAGGATAGCCCTCAGCTCAGACACTTACTAGCTGTGTGACCCCGGACAAGTCACTTTATTCCTCTCAATATGAATGTCTTCATGTGTAAAATGGAAATAATAAAAGCACCTTCCTCCCAGAATTGTTGTGAGGACCAAATGAGGTCACATATAATAAAGCATTCTGTGAACCTGTATGAACATAATATAATGTATGTAATAAATTACATAAAAAACTATATGAATGCAAGCTTTCTAGCTCTTAAGGCAGAACAGTTTATAGACCTAGTAACAAAAGTACAGGTGAAAAGGACAATGACAATATGTTTGGAAGCCAAGGAGAAAGGACAGATAACAAGCATGATCTCTGACACAGGTTTCACTGAAGAATGTCTTAAACTGCTAAACTCTGCTCAAATTAGAGTTGTAAAGAAAGAGAAAGGGAGCAGGAATAAAGATGAGGACTGGGAATGAGTGCTGGTAGGACCAGATCCTTGGGCTTATCTAATTACTACCTTACCTGCTCCTACCTCCTGGAGAGTGACTTCTTCAATATGAGAGCTAGAGGGCGAGCAAGCTTTTACCACCAACCAACTAGGAAGGCTGCATAAGTTCAAAGAGCAAACTAATGCATCCTTAGAACAAAGGCTAATGAAGATGTGACCTATTGGGGGTAATTCTCAAGTTTTTGTCAGTAATAGAGTTCACTGCTTTGGGGCCCTTAAAGAAGATGTGTTCTTTCTGCTGAAGTAAGAGACCCCAATTAAGATTTCCTGTTTGTCCTTTTAACCTTTGTGGTTAAAATGGGGAGTTTGTTAGATTTGGCCCCAAAATGATAAATTCCTCTGTAGTCATTTATCCAATAAGAGATATCAAAAGAGGAAATGAAATCTTTAAAAAAAACATTTTTAATGTATTTGGTAAACAGGATTTATGCTCCCTTAACAGAAGTCCTGCCCCCTATCCATAAGACCAGTCTGCTTAGGGTATAATTAATCTCCTTTTTTGGGTAGAGTCCCACCTCAATGGTTTCAGGGTTTGGTTATGGAGTTTTGTCACCCAGACTACCATAACTGCCCAAGTAATCAACTGCTGAAGTCTGAGGTGAGATTAGAACAGCCCTAGCAACTATCTGTGCAAACAAGGCTATCCACACAGATGGGCATTCTAAGGACAATGGGAAGAGGCATCTTATTATCTCTAAGTTAGGTAAATACAGGGTGATTGATGCTCTGTCCTACAGGGAGCTCTGAGCTGCTTCTGAAACAATAGACAAGAAAATTGATGCAGCCTATTAGGTAGTTAGTAAAATTATACCAGAACACACAAGGCTGGGGAAATAAGGATCCTTTTGCCCCACCAAAATCTGGGACATCCCCACAAGTCTCTATTCCATCTGGTAATTTCCCAACCCCAGTAGGCCATTAAAGGTCACCTAAGGTTTTATATCCAGATCTGAGGAGTTATTAGAATGAGCCTCCTTAAGGCAAGGACTGAGGTCTGCCCAAGTTTTAGACTGTTCTAACTACAGGACTAAAGGTCATATGCCTGAATCACTGTGTCTTGGAGGTTGATGAAGCGATACTGCCATATAAAGGGCTGCTACAGACAAGCAGTCAGGTTACCACTGTAACCAGGAGAACCATGAGACCTTCACAGGGGTAACCCAGTCTCTGCTGAAGGTTTGGGGAAGAAAATAATCAAGGGAAAGAACACCCTAGGTCAAGTGGAGGTCATTCTCAGTTGTGGTGGCTGATTAGGGAGAGCATATTGTGGACATGGATTCCACAGACTCGTGGGGGTCAGTACCTATACAGGTGCTTAAGGTAGATCCGTGTCCTTCACTGTGGAGAGAGGTACGTGGAAGCAGCAGACATCCAGCTCATCACTGCTACAACATGACTCTTACCAGATTTGTGATCCACTTCCCAAAGTCCTCCTCTATTTCCTCATTTTATCCAACATGTCTGCAGTATAACTTTAATGACAATATTGTCACTCTTTCTGCCTCCAGTGACATTCTCACTCAAGCACCCTCTAGCACACTTCTCTCCCTTCCCAGCCCTGCCACAGGTCCCAGATGTCCTCATGTGAGTCTTACTATATTAACATACAATTAACATAAAACCCAACACCCTACCTGCATTTACCTTTTTACCAATGGTGTTTCTTCTAAAAGAGGAGATCTATTCACATCATGCTGCTTAGCCAAAAGTATAAGTGACACCTTTGGGGTCAAATTTGCCTCATTCTGTTTAGTTCGCCTTACTTGTTATCTATACTTTGTTCATTTGTGGACAAAGGTCAGGATATAGGTTTTACAGATTGCTCCTTTCTTGAATTTTGACTACTATGAGTTCCTCTAATGCTACTGTTCTTCCTATAATTAATCTATTCTAAATCTAGCTGGCTAGATATACACAGCTGGTTTTCTGTCCTTTCCAATTCCCCTCGCCCCGTCTTCATAATTTTTATTTTCAATTCAAAGCCCTTTTGATTAAATTTTCAAGACTCCAGGCAAATATATTCTTGCTAGTCCTTGTTACATATATTCTACTCCTGGCTAGGCACCTATTATTCTTTTATTTTAAATTTAAACAAAAATTTTAAACAACTCCCATTCTCAAACACCATCTTCTCAACCAGATATTTACTTCTTAACCAACCTTCTGATACCTTTGTTGTCAATTGGCAATAAAACAGAAAACACCTGTGTCCTGAAAGTCTTCAGATGCTTGCCCAGAATTCTATAACATTTAGCATGCTTTTTAGATTACTCCTGGCAGGTACACATTTACTGACATGATTCATCACAGAATGAGCAAGAGTTACATGTTAATTCTGAGTAACTTCTATCAAAAATTTCTATTAACAAAAATAATCATATAAGACTAATAGTGTCATACTATCTACTAGATATAGCTATGTTGCTTAAAAGTTATAAACTTTTTAAAAATCCAATTGTATTTTAAATGTGCTAGTGGTTATTGTTTAAATTAAATCCTCTATAATGACACTCTCCTTAATAAATTCATATTCTTGTATATTGAGTTTCTTCTGTACATTATACTTACACTATATGGTTTCTACGACTAACAGGAGACTCTTTACAATAATTCCAACTTCAAAATATTTCTGGATTTTAAAAAATATAAAAACAACATTACTAAAATAGCTTTAGTTGTTGGTCAGTCATATTTGACCCTTTGTGACCCCATTTGGGGTTTTCTTGGCAAAGATACTGGAATGGCTTGCCACTTCCTTCTCCAGCTCATTTTACAGATGAGGAAACTGAGGCAAACAGGGTGAAGTGACTTGCCCAAGGTCACCTGGTTAATAACTGTCTAAGTCTAGATTTGAACTCAGGTCTTCCTGACTCCAGGCCTAGCACTCTGTCCACTGTGCTACCTAGCTGCCTTGAAATAACTTACCTATAAGCAATATGCATTTCCACAAATGCCTACTAAACACTTAGCAATAAAAAATATCCCCCTCCTCCCCTCAGGTACCTCAGCACAAATGTACATAACGTTGAACCCACTAAGACAACAGGCTTCTTTACTGCAGAAGACATGTCATGTTCTTACTAACTGAGAAGGTCCTTAGCCTTCCTCAAACAAAAATGCGACTAGTTCTGCGGCTCTGGTACCTACTACACTGTTTTCCTTCTGAGCTATTTTCCACAAAAGAGAGAGACCGCGAGCATCCATGTAAGCTAAGTGCTGTGGACCTGCCCTATAGTGCTGCCAAGACAACTCGGGCTTTTCCAAACACAGCTCATCATTCGTTATATTGTCCAAATGAAAATCAACAGAACTGACGTAAAGGAATACAAAAATGCTCGTACAGAAAGAGCGAGATTTAAAATCACTGGCAAACTGCTGGCGGCCGTTCAGATTCCTTCTGTTCCTCTCTTTCCCTCTCACGCATAACTGTAAATACATATACAATTTATACAATTAACATCCTCATAACTGCACATGCACACACGCGCATGCATGTGCGCGCACACACAATGAGCTACTTACCGTGAGCACAGGAGTGGTAAGCAGACCCCAAGCAAAGAACTCAAGGAAGATGACGACAACCGCATGGTATACGCTAGGGTGACCAATACCTTGATGCTAAAAAAAGAAGAAAAAAATATTTGAAAATGGTGGACAAATAATACATGACTTTCCAAAACATGACAGACTTTGAAAAAGCATTAATATTTTTTCTTTTAAACACAAGATAAAATAGCTTGGGGCCTCTCTATATCTCTAAGGTATCTATCATACATGTAATGATGTCAGACACCAAGCTGGCATTGTACAAAACAGCAACAGCAAAGAAAATTGTGAAAATGTTCAAAATAATATATCATTCCCTTATTTTTATTTTAAAGCTCTACTTTAGAAATACATTGCATAGCAATAAAACATTTGCAAAAACAAATCATTTTTACAACATCAAAAACATAAAAAGGAGTAAGTGCATAATACTGATCAAAAATAAAAATCCTTTCTAATCATCTTGATCAGAAACATCTGTACGTCTTCTACCTAAATATCAGAATATACCAATTTGAAAATGCAAACACAATACACCATTAAAAAGTCACTTCCCCTTCCAGGAGCCACGCTGGCAGAGTAAGCACTGAGTGGCTGTCACCCTCCCTTACTGACCTTGAAAAAACCCAGATAATATTGCCCCAGGAAAAACTGTGAAATAGTGGAGCCAGCAGAAAGACAAGGTGCAGCAGCCTTTTAGCTCAGGAGGCTAGGAGGTTAAGGGAAAGGTTCCTCTTGCTGTGGCTGAAGGAGACCACTACAGGATGGGAGGCAGCCCATCAAGCCAGGGGCAAGCCCTATGTCAGTGGACCAGCAGGAGATCCTGAGCCTCAAAGAGCTGGAGCACACAAGCCACCACCGTCAACAGCAGGCACACACCAGCCACCAGCTCCAGCTCAGCACCAGGTAAGCTACCATCCTCCAGCTGCCAGTACCTGGAGCCCCAGCACACACAACCAGTAACTAGACCCCTAGTCCACAGGAAGTGTGGAACAGTACCCTCTGTGCCACAGAAGCAGAGATCACCTTTAAAAACCAGAAAAAACGGGCAAAAAGCAACAAACAGAAACAATGACCACAGAGAAGTATCTTGGTAACAGGGACACTCAAAACACAAACTCAGAAGAGGACAACGCTGTCAATCTGCCCACATCTGAAACCTCAAAGGGGAACAGGAACCAGTCTCAAGCCCAAAAAGCCTTCTGGGAAGAGCTCAAGAAGGATTTTAAAAGTCAAGTAAGAGAGGCAGGAAAAAAACTGAACAATTCCTTTAAAAACACAACTGACAAAATGAAAAAACAGTACACTAAAGAAAACAATTCCTTAAAAAACAGAATTGGCCAAATGGAAAAAGAGGTACAAAAGTTAAATAAAGAAAACATTTTGTCTAAAAAGAGTCCCCCCCAAAAAAAGAGTCCCTTTCCATTACTACCATTTTGCTTGCATAAAAACTGAAAGTAAAAACTGCAAAAAATAAAACTGAAATTAAATTCATGGCAGAATCAAATACCTACATTACATTTTTATTGACAAGTCAGATTTAATTAATTGAGCACTTTAGCCTTAATAGAGCATTTGTCTTAAATTTTCCTATAGAAGCATTTAACACCTTAATACATAGCACTTTGTAAGAAATAATGCCACAGCAAACGAACAAAGGTTGATAATTATTACATGAACTTTGTTCTATTTTAAAATCTCTTTCACCCTCCTGTAACCCTACTTCTTCTAAAGCATTCAAATTTGCCTTTTGCTAAACAGTCTCTCCCTAGCCCATTGTTCCAGATAGATCACAGGAATAGGTGAATGAAAACAACCTGTTCCAAAGGTGATGGAGGCAACAGAAGCAGGCACTTAAAGAGTCTGGTCAGAGATAAAGATGCCAAGGTCACGAACTGAGTCCCAGGCTGTCACCAGTTGTCTTGACTTTTGTCTTGCCACTGGACTTGAATGACTCTGGGAGAGTGAGGCTGACAATTCTGTGCAGCTCTGCCTCAATTAACTCCAACTGGTGAACAAGTCAAGACATCACCCTGCAGTATCATTGGTCCACTTCAAAAACAAAGGATGAGCAACAACTACAGCACCAGGAATGAATTAATGAATGAATGAAACAAAATGTTCATTAAGCATTTACTATGAGCTCTGAACTAAGTGCTGGTGATAGATATAGATAAGTAAGGCAGGTTTCCCCTCTCAAGAAACTCACTTTTTAGGGAGGGGCAACATATACTGGAGGTTTCAACCAAAAGAGAGATGAGATGCAAAATCTCAATAATCCTTAAGATTAAAATACGGTGCATCCCCCTGGTTTGAACGGTAATGCATCTCCTTTATTTTTTTTCTTTCCTCTTTTTTTTTAAATTTTTTTTAAATTTTATTTCAGTTTGCATCATTCATTTCCACAAGATTTTGAGTTACATATTTTCTCCCCCTCTTTCCCCCACCCACCACCCCAAAACAGCCATCCCAGTGTGTCCCCCCTCCCCCAGTCTATTCTCTCCTATGTCATTTTTTCGGTAAGGCAGGATGGATCTCCCAACCACAGTGCCCGTGTATCTCAAGTTCCAATTGGATGTAGTCAATAATAATAATAATAATGATAATAATTGGGTAGATAGATAGATA
>JAQQSU010010452.1:0-12422 GCA_028627135.1 Pseudochirops cupreus | reverse complement strand
AATTTGGGGTATAATTTCAATAGAAATTGAAATCCTTTCTAGATCTGGTGTCCAAAAAGAATTACAGGCTCAGCTGTCTTTTGGCAGAGTTATAAAAGTTTATTGTTACCCTAGGGCAAAGGGGCTAGGAAACTTGCTAGAAAAAGCTCTCAAGGTGCAAAGGGCCGGGGGTGGGGGAAGGGGGGAGGGGTCAGAGAAAGCCTGCAAAGTGTGACACTCTTCAGCAGGCAGGAAGTGTGATAGAAAAAAGCCTGCTAGAAAAAGCCTACCTGCAAAGAGCAGGGGGTAGAGAGGCAGTTTTTAAAGACCTAAAGCTGTCAGTCATAAGTTCATTGGGCTAATTATGTATACAAAGATGGAGTTAGGGAGGGACCTGGGAGGAGCCAGGGAGTGCCTAATACTTAAAGGAACACACTCCCTTCACATCAACTGTGCATGCACTCCACCCATAATTCACTGTGAGAAATCTGATGGGAGGGGGAGCAAAAAGTGTGGTTTTAGCCCTGAAACGTCATAAAGTCAACCATCGGTCAGATTTGAGGTCAAATTCCTAAGGAGAAGTACCTCAGCCAGTTTGTGAATGGATGAGTCTTATTTTGGCCAGTTACTAGAACAAAAGGAGGTAGTGCATTTAAGAGAATTCGTTATCATAGCTATAGAATAAATGGTTTCAGAGGAAATACCTCTAGGCTGGGGGCAGGGAAGGTACAGAGTTAATGCTTTGTGGCTGGGGGCAGGGGAGAGACAGAGTTAATGCTTTACAGCTGGAGGAGAAGGAATGTGGCTTTTACAACTTAACACAAGACTGAAATTACAACAATGTTTCAAAATTATAAAATCACCCAAAAAAATATCACAAAGGCCACTCAGCACCGCTTCACTCTGACTCCAAAAGTCAGTGCTCTTTCTACTATACTCCTGCTATAATCACTGACATTCACTAAAAGGTCCAAAGTCTTGTGCTGGAATTCATCTTGTGTGGGGAATGTTCCCTCTACTTTTTTTTTTCTTTTGCTTTTTGTAGTGGGGAAGGTTAAGTGACTTGTCCAAAGTCACATGGCTAGTAAGTGTGTCAAGTGTCTGAGGCTGGATTTGAACTCAAGTCCTCCTGACTCCAGGGCCGGTGCTCTACTCACTGCATCACCTAGCCACCCCATTACATTCCCTTTTGAAATGATCCACTTTACCACATTTAAAACAATTCTTGTTTTGTCTGCTAAGCATACTTTGATGACATTATAAATTGCAAATATGGAACCAGAATCACTCTCCTGCCCATTCTCCTTAAAATAATTAGCTAAGGCCTCTCCCGCTACTTCCCAATCAGGTCCTCTGATCTGAGCACCGTTTGGGAACCATGGAGCTGCTTGATAGACTATTTTTAGAAATTTCTTTAGAATCTGTTTCTTAAATGAAATCCCTTTCTTACACGCTATAAGTTGTAATATTCTCAGATCTTTTCCTTCATCTTTTAAACCCTTCACCAAGTTTCCTCCCATTTTAACGTCTCTGTCAGCTCTTAATTTTGAAAACCGAAAAACTGAGCAAGCCAGCGATGACTCTTCATAGAGCCTTCCCCTTACCTTGAATGAAATCTGTTGTCCCTCAGATCTCTTGCAGGCCAGCCACCTGCCGGCAACTCCAGGGCGACCAGTTGCTAGAGACTTGACTGCCATTCTGAGGCCCCAGTGTTGTGGGCACCACTTACTGTGACCAGCACAGTTGTATGGCCCAGCAACCAGCTCAATAAAAGAGAGAGACGGGGATGTATTGGATAGTGTGTTTATTACAGAACCATTTCATACAGGCCCAAGATACAAGAAAATCATAAGGCTTATATTCCCTATAGCAGAAATTCTTACATAACTGAAATGCAGGGACCCTCCTTTGGAATTGACCACTCCCTACCCTAGCCCGAGGCTAATTATTCATTAAGACTTCATCCTAGGACCATGTCCAGAGGCACAACAAACAAACTTGCTAATTAACTACCCTGAAACTTCTTTAACTATAGGACCAATGAAAGCATCCATCCAACACGATTATACTCCTCCTGCATATCTATCTAGTGACCTCATAGAAAAGGGGAGCATTTCCTTAATGGGGCCAGGGAACCCCTGAAAATCTGGTCTACTACAGAGGTGGGAGGGTGGTCAGAGGAGTCACTGTTATACAAGGAATATTATACTCCCATACTGCCATCCACTCTGTGCCACCCCCACCCCACCTCCAGTTTACTGTGCTCAAAGATCCTAAAGCAGTGGTTCTCAACCTTCCTAATGCTGCAACCCTTTAATACAGTTCCTCATGTTGTGGTGACCCCCAACCATAAAATTATTTTCATTGCTACTTCATAACTGTAATGTTGCTACTGTTATGAATCTATCTGATATGCAGGATGTATTTTCATTGTTACAAATTGAACATAACCCACAGGTTGAAAACCACTGTCCTAAGGAGTAGATGTAGAAACCAAGACATCAAATAAGACTTTATTCTTCCAATAACCATCCTGGAAACCAGGATAAGAAGGGAGCATCTCTGACACATATCAAGCTTGGAACTTTTCCTATAGGAGAAGGTGTGTGAGATGAAAGAGTTCAGGGTGTGAATCTAAGGTCAGAAAAGGTCTTTATGCTTTCTCAGGAGAAAGGACCCTGCCCCCTGTCTCCCACATGGCGGCAGGGAGAGAGCAACAGGTACAAGCCAGCCCATGGTTATATAATCTTCCAATGCAGAAGCAGAAACCCAACCCCCCCCCCCAACTGGCCTTCACTCTTATTGTTAGGGGGGGCTGACCCACAACCCCAGTGTGGGAATCTCTCTGACACAAAGGACCTGGAAACATGTGGGTGTCCAATGAAAGCAGTCTTAACCTTATTTGGCAAATCTTCTGCTGAGTTGGCTCTGGGGGACGGTCTCCATTGCTCTAAGCCCCAGATTGCTTGAAGGTCAGGTGACCTAACCCTAGGCCTAGTGAATACTGAAGCCATTCTAGATTTGATTTTTCAGAATGGGGAAGCTTCACTGTAAATCATCCCTCACAAAGGGAAAGCACATTAAGCATCTATGGAGCCAACAAGTGAGCCCAATATGGGGTCCTGCCATACCATCACTCCAATCTGGACATAGATTGGGAGACCTGTAGTATCCTACTCTTATTTCCAGTTTTCTATAATAAGTTTTCTTTAATAAGTCTCCTTGGAATATATAAGTCTTATGTGTAGGTTTACTCTCCACCCATACTGCCATGGTCCTCTTCAGAATAGCAGGACAAACACAACCTGTGAGTGTAACAAGCTGTCTGAATGAGGACCCAGCTAGTTGAATAACTCAGCTCATCCTCTCCCTCTCCTTTCCAAAGGAAGGTAAATTTTAATTTTGATGGCCAGAAGCTGCCTGCTTAACTTGGGGTTTATTGGCTAGATCTTCCTTCCTTCCTTCCTTCCTTCCTTCCTTTCTTTCTTTTTTCTTTTTCCTTCCTTTTCCCTCCTTCCTTCCTCTTTCTTCCTTCTTTCCTTCCTTCCTTCCTTTCTTCTTTCTTTCTTTCCTTCTTTTTTCTTTCTTATACATATATCTTGATGCAACAATACCACTATTAGTCATTTACCCTCAAAGACAATGGGAAATGTACAAAAATATTTATATGCAGCAATTTTTAGCATGACAAAGAACTAGAAACAAAATGTGTACCAATTAATTGGGGATTGGCTGAATAAATTGTGGTATATAAATCTAATGGAATATTATTGAGCATAAAAAATAATAAATAATGAAAAATTCAGAGAAATTTGGGTTGAAATCTACCCCTAACTTACAACCTAATCCTGACATGACCTCTTACAAAAAGCATCCCCTGAGACTCTCCTCCCAAATTAGTAATAAACAAAACTATCTCAAACTTCATTTAGAATTTTTCTCACTTTTCTATTAAAGCACTTATTCTTTAAGATTACAAATGGAACCCTTCTCTCATGGGTAGATAGCCCTCTCATAGAATGAATATTGTTACCACACCTTTAAAAGATGGAATAAAATCATGGACCCAGATAGTTAACTGTCATCTTTAGGAAGACTCCATGTGAATCAGGAAAAGAAGATTAAAGAGAATTTCTTTCTTAAAGTGTGAAGAATATTTGACATGAAGAAAGAATTTGTAATAGACCACACAGTAAACTTCCAGGAGAGGATAAGTGTGTGGAGGACTTGGACAGTTAATTTAATATGTGGGAGAAATTAATTCTCTTCTGGACCCAGCCTAACTCAGGCCTGTCAAGGATAGGGGTTTGAATGTGATGAGATATTCACGGACCACAAAATAAAATAAAATGGCTTTACAAATAATAAAGCATGAAAAGGATGCAATTTAAAATAAAAACAAAAAGCATACAATTCACAAGAATAAAAAGATAATAGTTCAGAAAAAAAACCCCAACAAACCAAATGGCTTCTCTCCTCCACCTGCCTTCATCACTGCAACCAGCCACATGGTCAAGAAGGCCTTAAGAGCGCTGCTACAACTTCCAATGCCAACTCCCCATAGACTGGCCCTTTTATCTTTGTCTAAAAAGGAAGTCAAACCAATGATGATCCAGAGAATGATCTCCCTGCTCCTTTCAAGGGAAACTAGTCCCACCTACATAAAACACTCCAACCACAAACTCTTTATTCTGTGCAGAAGACATTTTGTAGAGAATTCCTGAGACTTTACCTGTCATCCTGAGAGAACATATTCATGGGACTGTAAGTTCCAGTGTTTTGAAGGAGTCAAAATTCCTAACCACTCATAGTTAGAATATAGAATAGAATGTGAGTTGATACCTGCCTTTTTCCTCTGCTTTCACAAAGCACAGAGACATCCCTAGATATAACCTTTCTTGCATTCCATACATTGTTGAAATATTTATCTATGCCTTTTTATTATTTGTTACTGCTAAACAATTTTGTGGACAGTAATATTGCTGTTTGTTTAAGCTTAGTCCAGGATTTGAGATAGAGAGGAGAAGAAAAAGGGAACAAGCATTTATTAAGGGCTTACGTACTATACGCCAATTTTCTCATTTGACTGTCAGAACAACTCTGTGAATGTGATACTATTATTGTTCCCATTTTACAATTAATGAAACTGAGGCAGAGAAAGGAGAGAAAAACTTATGTAAGAAAATGGTTTTCTTGACTTTACTGGGGCTCCAACCTAGTTATTTAATTATCAAGAATGGTTTTGTATTTTTTTGTATACTATTAGGTAACTAGGGCAGCTAGACGGTGAAGTTGATAGATTGCTGGCCCTATAGTTCTAGCCTCAGAAACTTACTAGCTGTGTGACCCTGGACAAGTCACTTAACTCTGCCTTGGTTTCCTCATTTGTAAAATGAGCTAAAGAAGAAAACAGTAAGCCACTCCAATATCTTTGCCAAGAAAATCCCAAATGGAATCACAGAGAGTTGGACACGACTCAACTCAACAAGAACAAATGTGGTAATGACCATTTATGTCTAATTAATAAGGTGACCACCAGTCAAAGAGCAAGCTAAAAGAGAGGGCTTGGTGTGTTAGTTCCAAGAACTCCTGAGAGATATCACTCTCACTTTGCATCACACCCTGCAATACACACCTACACCCTCAAATAGGGTTTTTACATCTACATCAACAAAGTCTGGTGCAAAATTATTTGTAAATGTTTCCTATCTTTTTATTAAATTGTAAGATTTATGAAGTCAGGTACCTTGTCTTATTTACATTTTGAATCTTCCTCTGTACCTACCACGGGCAGCTAGGTAGCACAGTGGATAGAATGCCAGGGCTGGAATCAGAAAGACCTGAGATCAAATCTGGCTTCAGATACTTACTAGCTGTGTGACCCTGGGCAAGTCACTTAACCCTGTTTGCCTTGGTTTTCTCATCTACACAATGAGCAGGAGAAGGAAAAGGCAAACCACTCTAGTATCTTCAAAACCCCAAAGGGGATCACAAAGAATCAGACACGACTAAACAATAACTGCCTACATAATACTCGATAGCCAAAGAAGCTGTTAATTCTATTCTCTCAAGCCAGGCTCCTATCACACAATGCTTAAGCATGAGGCTTAACTGCCCCCAGATCTAGTGAGAGTCAGTACTGAAACTCTTTTGCATGCTTTCTGATTTAGCAGTTATCATAATTCCAACCCCCTGAAGCCTTCAGCACAATACATCCTGTGGTGTAATTACAATAGTCTTCCTTGGCTAATCTTTAAAGAACTATTAGTCCATGCCCCTTGACCCCACCACCCCACCAGCAACATGGGTGTGGAGCAGCTCTGAGCCATAATTGGGAGTAAACTCAGGGAGTAAACCCTGCCTGCTGCACACTGAGAGAGGGTGGAAGACCACATGCAACTCTATCCTTGACCAAATAGGTCATATCTGATAAACATTTTGATGGATCCTAGTCCTGGTGTGTGCCATTCCCCCAAACTCCACGCCAAATTTGCATGACATTCACTCTGCCTTACATCATATTACAGGTCCCAGCTCTACCTGACATAGTCCATGACTCATTCTGTATTCACCTATCACCAAACTTTTATTCCTACTATCCTTCCATGCCTGCTTGATCTCTTCTGTATCTTCCCTTCTTCATTCCCACATTTTGAGTCCTTTCTTCCTTCAAAGCCCAACTTAGGTACCATTTCCTGCACCAAGCATTCCCTGATTCAATTAGCAAGTGATTTGCCTCCTCAAATTTCTCAGAACTTTGCTTGGACGTCTCCTTTACCTTTGCCACATTTTGTCTTAAATCACAGTTATTTGACCATGTGTTATGTTCTATTAGTAAATATTAGGTCGTAAGTTCTAGGAGTCTTTCATCTTTGTATCACCAACACCTAACATAATTCTTTGCATATTTACATATTTGTAATAGGCACTTAAAATTGAATTTCATTTTCAGTTTTTGCAATCTATGTCCAGGTAATAAGTATTCTTCAAACATCCATCTCCCAGAAAATAAAAGCAAGGTATACCAAATGCCACCATAACAATCTTTTTGCTCAAGGAATTAGAATGCAGTTGAAATGAATGCCCATAGGATGGGACAGCAGTCTTCAGTGTATTCTGATCCAAGGATTGAAGGTTGTGACCTTTATATCTAAAAACACACCCATAAGAAACAAGGAAAAAATAAAAAACAAACTCATACCTAGATAAAATTAGCTATCAGTTTTCTGATGGGAAGATACTTATTAGGTAGAAGCTGGAAAAAAATCTCCTCTGAGGCAGCATCTGTCTTTTTATCACCTTTCCTTAAGCAGTTTTTGGGTGGTTGGATTTCTATATTCAGATTTTTAGGTGTTTTTTTCCTTTACTAACTCCTCTTTGCTGAGAAGAACAAAGGGTATTCGGTAGTGGGGTGGAAGTAGAAGACATTTTTTTTCAATCAATCAATCAATATTTATTAAGGGCCTACTATGTGCCAAGCACTGTGCTAAGAGCTGGATTTTTGAAGATATGCTCTGACAGAAGGCTCAGCACTCCCTTCTCCACTTCCTCCTCACTCTTTCTTGGACAATCATCGAGACCTCTTCAGTGCCAGAATTCAGCTTATACCACATGAGGGCCTGCCAATTCCAACTAAGAAGAAAGGAAAGTTCTTGGCCTGGAAAACTTCCAGTAATGGTGTTGCTGTTATTAGAGTCAAAAAAGATATAACTAGTAAAAGTCGTGTTCTCCTCCTCCTTCTCCTTCTCTTTCTCTTTCTCCTTCTCCTACTCCTTCCCCTCCTTTTCCCCTTCCCTTTCTCTCCCCCCCTCACCTTCCTCCTCCTCCCCCTCTTCCTCCTCCTCCTTCTCTTGAAACATTCTAGAGATAACATTGCAAAGCACAAGATATTGACTGAGCTTCTGAGGCGAGGGGTACTAGGCATAATGAAGAGTCCAGAAATCAATGTCAAGGCGTTCCCTTCCCAGAACTACCTCAGAGTCACCAAGAAGGTGTCCTCCTTGGAATATTTGCACTTAGACTCATCCACGACATGGGTAATTTGGGCAAATGTACAAAGGGTTCCTTGGCCTCCAGGCTCTTTGGTTAGAACCTGTTTTTCACTGGTCCAGCTCCTCAGGCCTGGAGATTAGAGCATCATTCTTTTTTTCTTTCTTCTCTCACTGGGCCTTTTGCTTCACTTCTTGATTTTCCTTCTCTTTTCATGATATGTCTTTCCTAGGATGATTCTTGGCAAACTTTTCAGGCTTAATTTGTGCCATCTTCTCACAGTGTCACTTCCAGTCATATAGCCTAGAAATGGGGTTAGTGGCTTAAGGTGGAGAACTATTGGTTCACGTTGTTGGAGTCCTGATGGAATAAAGACTCTAGGACCAGAAGGGTCCAAGTCTTCAGGTGTTGGTAATCCCAGAACTCTATTCACCTTCTACTTTGTGTCCTTTGTTCCTGTTTGTTGTGGTTCACGATGCCAAATTCAGGGAATACTGAGCATTGAATAGAAGAACAATGTAATAGGAAAGTTCACCCATTGAATCTCATGAGTTGTTGCTTTTCATTGCTCACATAGGGGATAGTGTTACTTTCAAACATGCAGAACCCATTCTTACCCTCAGATACTGGAATCTTGCCAGGAGGAGATTTTCAAAAGAATTCAGGAGTGCAATTAGGTTGATCAAAGTAGAAATGGGAAGTTATGTACAGCCAGTGGATCTGATACCCACAGTACTGTGCAGTAATGAGGCCCTTGAAGGCGTGCCAGTTTTGGGGATATGTGTACAGAGCCCCAGATGCTATCCTGAAGCAAGTTTAAAGAACCTCAGTCTCTCCACAATGAGAAGTGGAGTAAGGACATTGACTAAGGGAAAAGTCACATATAGGGGATTCAGGTAGAGAGTTCAAGGAATAAAGCAGATCATAAAAGAAAAAAATAGATCATTTCAATTACATAAAATTTAAAAGTTTATATCAATAAAATAAGGAAAGACCCAATGGAGTAGGGAAAAAATTTATGTCAAATAATACCAATAAAAATCTGATATCCAAGATACATAGAGAATTTAGTGAAAGTTTTGAGGTCAAGAGCCATTCCCCAATAGATAAGCTATCAAAAGATAATAATAGTTTTCAAAAGGAGAATTGCACACTATACATGGCCATTGGAAAATATGCTCCAAATCATTACTAGTAGGAGAAATGCAAATCAAAATTCTGAAATATCAACTTACACCCTGCTAATTTGCAATAACAAAAAAAAAATAAATGCTGGAGACACTGTAGGAAGACAAGTACACTAAGGTACTCAATGGAACCATAAAATGGTCCAATTGTTATGGAAATCAGTTCTGACAAAAATGATAATTTAGAGAACAGATATACCTCTGTCCTTAAAGCAGAGAAGTGGGGGGGCCTACAAAAGTCTAACACTGTCTACACTGTCAGATGTGGTCATTATGTTGTTTTTTGTTTCACTGAATTATTTTTCTTTGTTCTAAATAAACATTCCCACTCCCACCTCTAAATCATTGTGTATCAAGGACAAAGAACATTTTAAAAACATTTTTTAAAAGAAAAGCAAGAGATGGGGTGGCTAAGTGGCACAGTGAATAGAGCACCAGCCCTGGAGGTAGGAGGACCTGAGTTCAAATCCAGCCTCAGACACTTAACACTTACCAGTTGTGTGCCATTGGACAAGTCACTTGACTCCAGTTGCCTTCCCTTCCCCCCTCCAAAAAGAAAAAAAAGAAAAGCAGGAGATAAGTTTAATTAATTATACTGTTTGTTCTCAACTTTTCTCCTACCAATGGGAATATAAACTAAAACACAGGAAGTTAAGACATTTGTGAAAATGTACAAAATTTCTGGTGCTCTGTAAATTTGGCACCACAAAAAATAAAGAGCTCTGGATTTGGAAACTGATCATCTACATTCAAATCTGCTCTACTATTTACTGGTCATGTGACTTTGACTAAGTTCCCTTCTCTGGGCTTCTTCTGTAAAAGTAGAAGAATAAAGGAACTGACCAAGTACAAAATGGAGGAAGGCATGGCAAGACAGTCATTCATCAGAAAAAGATCTGGGAGTTTCAGAAGATTGAAAGTGCAAAATGACTTTGTAGAAGCCAGTGAGAAGCAACTCAGGGGGGATAAAGAGCTAGCCTCAAAGTCAGGAAGAGCTGGGTTAAATCTCACCTATGATATCTACTGGCAGTATGACTCTAGACAAGTCACTTAACTCCATTAAACTGTGACTTCCTTGACAACTGGAACTATTTTTTTGGTTTGAGTTTTTTGAGGGGAGGATGTCTTCTTTTGTTCCTACAGTACTTAGCATAATGCCTGACACATAGAAGGGACTTATTGAATGTTTGCTGACTTAACTTAAACTCTCAGTGTTTTAGGAACCTCTAGAAAACTATAATTGGTCAAGTTGGCAGATTAGAAACAACCCAGCTGAACTCAACATTCCCCTCCAGACAACTTTAAAATCAAATTTTGGAGCAGGTGAATCAACAAAAGTTCAGGTAAGGTGAAACATTTTTTCAGTCTGAGAAAACTTAGAAGGTTGATAGATGTTTGAGACACTGAGGTCAGGAAGGAGGACCTATCCAGAGCCCACACATGTGGCAGTGGCAACAGCAACATTAGGAGCTCTCAGACCAGAAACAGTAAGGGGATTGGACAACTGGTCAGAAAGAGATTACAGGGGACCTTTGCTGGCACTGACTGGCAACCCTATTGTCCATACACATAGTTCTGGGGCAGAGAGGAACACCAGCACTTCTGGCTATCAGGGACCAGAGACTCTTCTTGGGCAAAGAACAAAACCCAGATCTGAAGAGCAGTGAACATATCTCTCCAAAAATCACAGCACCCTGGAAACACCAAAACCTTGCAGAGCCACCCCCGCTCCCTAGAACTAGCTTGGAAAACAGGAGCAATTTGTACACAATCACAGACATATCGTATGTGTGACGACCAACTTTGATAAACTACACTCTTCTCAGCAACACATAGTTATAAGTCAACTCTACAAGTCTCAGGATGGAAGGAGATACCTACATTCAGAGAAAGATCTAGAAAGAACAGAGTTTAAATGGAGACTGAAGCAATCTACACGCTATCATTCTTTTTCATGTTTGGTTCTCTTTCTTTATTCCCATTGTTCACTCCATTGGCTACAACCCTTCTATACAACCAGACTATTGTCCGATTTGAAAATATTTGCAGATCCAATACTTGATTGCATGCTGCCATGGCAGGGGAGGGGGAGGAAAGGGAGGGGAGAGAATTTGAAACTCAAAAGATTATGGAACTGAATCTTGTAAACTAAAAGTAAATAAACAAATCAAATTAAAAAAAAAACAGGAGCACAAAAACATCTGAAGCTCAGCACAGTGCCTCACCACTCCCAGGTGAGCAGAGTCCAAATTTAACATAAAGCTCAGTCAAGAAATATGCTGGAAAAACTGGCAAACAGCAACAACAAAAAAGAATTTGACCAAAAATGCTGCTGCAATGGCAGGGAAGAGCAAGATATAAACTCAAAAGACCACAGTGTGAAAACAGTTACAAAGCCTCAAAGGAAAATGTTAATTAGACCCAAGTTCAGGAGGAATTCTTGGAAGAGTTAAAGAAAGAGTAAGAGGGTAGAAGAAAAATTATGAAAAGAAAAGTTAGTGATGTAAGAAAATTATAAAAAGAGAATTAATAGCTTGTAGAAAAAATAATGAAGAAAATAACAAACTAAAAAAACAGAATGGGAAAAAAAAGGTACACGAGTTCACTGAATAAAATAATTACTTAAAAATTAGTATTGGGCAAGTGGAAGCTAATGACTCCATGAGACATAAAGTTCAGGGTATTCACAACTCAGATTGTCTTCTACTGGATATCTTCCTGTTTTATTAATGTTCTCTTTAATTTGTGGTGCCTAGAAGAATAAACAAGAAAATGGGATGGATGGAAAAACATAGTAATCATAGCTGTGAATTGACTTGATGGGATAAGGTAAGCTTACCCATAAAATGGAAGCAGCTGGCAGAATGAATTAGAAATTAGAATCCAACAATATGTCGTTTATAAGAGTCACACAGAAACACACACACAAAGTTAAAATAAAGGACTGAAGTAGTCTTACATTTGTATCCTCAGCCCTTAGCAGAGCACCTTACACATATTGAGCGCTTAATAAATGCTTGTTTTAGCAGTCCTTTTCAAGGACCACACTACTCACCTCCTAGTGTAAGGAAGGGGCTAGAAAAGGTGCCCTAAAAATTGTCTACTCACCTAACCTAACCCTGGCTTGCTTACTGCAGCAGACAGGGATCCTACTCTTTGGTTAAACACCAAAACAATTTACATAAAAACTTTTGTGAAGGTGATTCCATTCATCATGGCTACATGGAACATACACACACTTACGAACAACATGAAATCCAGAAGACA
>JAQQSU010010451.1:0-12422 GCA_028627135.1 Pseudochirops cupreus | reverse complement strand
GAGTTAATCTATTTTTTAAGGTGTTATTTTCTTCAGTTGGGTTATTGTCTCTCTTTTCATGATATTCTTGCATTATTCTCATTTCTCTTCCGAATTTTTCCTCCACTTCTCTTATTTGGTTTTCAAAATCCTTCTTAAGCTGATCTATGGCTTGTAAACAGTCTTCATGTTTCCTGGAGGCTTTTGTTGTTGGAGTTCTGACAGTGTTGTCTTCCTCCCTTTCCATGCTTTGATCCTTTTTGTCTTCCAAGAAGGAATCTAGAGTTTGATTGCTGTTCTTACTTTGCTTCCTTTGCCTGCTCATGTTGCCAGTCAATTACTTGAATTTTTAGCTCTGTGGAACTCTGCTTCCAGAGGGGAAAGCTCTGTCCCAAATTGCTGGGGTTTTCTTAGCTGTCAGAGCTATTAAGAGGTCACCATTTTTTTTTGCAGCCCCCACCAACTTTGGCTCACTGAAAATGTACCCCAAGACCACCACCCAAGACCACAATCCAGATCCAGGCTGCTCAACACGAGAGCACTTAGCCTCTGAATGATTGCTTGGCCCCCCTGCAGTATGCAGGCCAGGAGCTCTGAAGCAGTCACGTGGAGGCAGCTGCAAGGCTGTCATTTCTGCCGCTTCCTTGCCCTGGAGGCAGTTCGGCCAGACTGCTTTTCTCCCCCAAATTTAGCTGAGTTCCAATTACCTTTCACTTTGTCCTTGTTTCTTATGACTTGATAATTCTGGAAACTGCCACATCTGTCACTGATCCACTCTCCTGAATGCTCCAGCTGCGCTTGTCCTGGCCACCCTGTGGCCAAGGCAAGGGTTTCAGGCTGGGCTGGTTTTGGCTCCCGGCATGCTTTAATGAGCCCTTCCTGCTGAGCTGCCTTCAGTGGGAGCTGTGTCTTTCTGCATTTTTGTGAGTTTTGGAGCCCTAAAATTTGTTTAGAGTCATATTTTATGGGTATTTGAGGTGGCTATGTGGGAGCTGCGGAACCTTGCTGCTTCTATGCTGCCATCTTCTGGAATTGGCTGTATGACATGGGAGACACTGGCACAGGAATGCTCAGCATGGTGTGCTCACATCAGAGAAGGTGCTGTGCTCTATGAACAAAGCAGAATTGAAGTAGCTCAAAAGAAATTCAAGATTTAGAGAATCCACCCCAAATGCTCACATGGACTATTTATGCTGACCTGTGGTAGAATGTTCCAAGGTCATATTAGTCTGATCAAGCACAGTCAGACACACTGAAACTTGACTCTAGCATAATCATGTCATTTTGGTCCTCTTTGAGAATGAAGGACAACAACCAAAGGAAACCAGGGATGTCAGTAGGCAGAATTCAGAAGGAAAAGTATTCTAGGCATGGGGGACAGCCAGAGAGAATGCCTAGAGCTGAGAGATGGACTATCTTCTTCATGGAACTACCAGAAGGTCAATCTTATTGGACTGAAGGCAATAAGGAGGAAGAAGACTGGAAAAATAGGAGAGGGCTAGATGAAAAAGAGCTTTGAATGCAAAACAGATCACTTCGTATTTGATTCTGGAGTTTATTGCATAGTGAAGGTGATGTGACTGGACTTGTACTTCTGGAAAATCACTTTGGTGGCTGAATAGAGAATGGGTTGAAGTGAGAAGAGACTTGAGGCAGGCAGATCCATCAAAGGTGATTGTCACAGTTGAGGTATGAGGTGATAAGGGGAGGGGAGGAGAAGAAAGGGGGAGGAAAAGGAGGGAAGTGGAGGAAAAGACATGTTCAAGAGATGTTGCAAAGGTGAAATGGACAAGTCTTGGCATTTGCTTGGATAAGGGGGGAGGGGAGAGATAGTAAGGAGTCAAGGATGAGTCTTAGGAACTTGGAGGGTAATAGAAAAGGTGGTGGGGTCATGGAGAGTTTAAGGGGAAATATAATGAGTTCTGTTTTAGACATGTTGAGTTTCAAGTGGCTTCTGGACATCCAGTTTGAGATATCTGAAGGGCAATTGGAGATGTCAGACTGGAGGTCAGCAGTCTGTAAGATCAGATTCTGTACCTTACAATGTATCTGAATCATGGACTCCTTTTTTGTCTTCAGGAAAAGATTGTCTAAGAGTGAGGGTAGCAGGGACCAAGCAACCTAGGCTACAGAATATTATTACAGTATCATGACAAGAATTATATGGACGAAAGTTTTATTTTTCATAACAAGAATTACATTTTTCTGAATGTCTTGGTGTGACTTTGTTAATTCTCCAAAGCTTTCATTTTTCTATCCTTAAAAACAGGGAATAAAAAATTAATCTCTACTTTACAGAGGTCCTAGAGCAGAGTTTCTTTTTTTGTGTGTGTTTTTTGCTGCTTTTTGGAGGGGGGAAGGCAGGGCAATCGGGGTTAAGTGACTTGCCTAAGGTCACATATCTAATAAGTGTTAAGTTTCTGAGGCCAGATTTGAACTCAGGTCCTCCTGACTCCAAGGCCAGTGCTCTATTCATTGCGCCATTTAGCTGCCCCCAAGAGCAGAGTTTTTAAACCTTTTTTGTGTTATGGATGCTTTTGGCAGCCTGGTGAAACCTATAGACCCTTTCTCAAAATAATGCTATTAAATACATAAAATAAAATACATGGGATTGCAAAGAAAACTAACAAAATACAATTTATTTTTCTATCTGTATAAATCTATCTCTATTTATCTGTCTACCTGTATATTTCTATCTCTCTATCATCTATCTATCTGTCTATCTGTCTGTCTGTCTGTCTATCTATCTATCTATCTTCACAAACCCTCAGGTTCAAAATTCCCATCCTAGATTAAATAGAGGGATAATAGTGGTTAGTTTTAATAAACATTACTTCCTTCATTACCCTACCCCATATGTCCATAGAACCATTATTCTCCTACTGTTAGCCTATCCTGTCACAGAGGACAATAACCTGATGGATTAATTCACATTAAGGTGTTAGTGATTAGAGGTGTACTATGTGTTAAATTAGATCAAGAATTGGTCTCAATGAAAGGAAAATGTGGACTCAATTCCTGCCTCTGAAGTGTCCTGGCTATATGATTTTGGATAAGTCACTTAATATCTCAGGAACCCATTCAACTCTCTAAAACCATAATTTTAAGAGCAGGTATAAGTCTTCATTAGTAGCATCTCTCATGGAGCTTACTACATAGATGAAATTACAGGTCTGCTTTAAAAAATGTTAGAGACTTAGTAGACATTTCCTTCCCATTTTAGTACCAGGTATATTTATATTACCTTCTGTTTCAAAGATCCACAGTTCCATGGGTTTTGGGGTACATCCTTCACAGATATAGGTGACAACTTCTCCATCCCTTAGTACAAATATTTCATGAGTTATTGTGGATGTTAAAAAATGTATCCCCAGTGACCAAATCTCTGGTGACATGTCACTCCGTACTTAGCTAGGTTGGTGCTCAGAGAATAGGTCTATATTCTGTGATGATTAAAAAGGTTCAAGAAACATAATTTCTGGGCTATTAAGACAGAAGGTTATTAATAAAAGAATGGTCATCTAGCTGCCTCTCTTAGACCAAAGACAAACATTGCAGTGGGTTCACATTTTATATACCCTATGAAACAACGAGAGACTGCTAGTGACGTCATGTAGCCCTTGGACAAAGTATCTCTACTCAGACCACCAGCAGCCTAGGACTGTCTAGACAAAAAGGATCTGTCTCCATCCAAGCTTGAGTAGAACACAATGAGCTTCCCCACCTTAGATTAAATTCCTGGTTAAGGTTGGGCCAGGTCTAACAAAGATGGAGAAGAGCAAATGCAATCTCATCATCAGTAATGTTCTACAACAAACTGAGGAGTTCAGAGAAGGGGAGAGCCTCTGAATCTCCTTAAGATACTGTTTATTAATAATCATTTCTCTCAATTCAAAGATGGTCCAGCTTCAGAAGATATTCCAAAGCTTATACTCCACTGTCTGTCTATCTTTGATAATCAATTCAAATTCCTTAAAAACTGGTAAGATATCATGTAACTTTCCTCCTTGTTTTATTTCTTAAGTCGAGAATAACATAAATGAAATTAAAGAAAAAAGAAATCTGATAACATAGATATAGTTTATTCTATCAGTTAATAAAAAAAACAGACTGTGAAATTGTACTTCTATGGAGCTTTACTTTTTAAAATCTATCAACTAAAACAACAACTCATTCCTTCTTCTGTTTTCTCTGTCAGCATCCTGTCTCTCTCATCCCAAACCCCTCAGCCAATGAAAGCTCCCTCACTGAGGTTTTGCAGGGAAGCAAGGCCTTCAGTAGAGAGCATAGCTAATTTTTTTCAGTGTGTATTATAGGTTAAGTTGGGAAACAGTGGCAGATACACACACATACACATACATATACATAGATACACACACATATATACCACATATATGTATGTATGTGTATGTATGTTTGTGTACATATGTGTGTATGTATATATGCATGTGTATGTATCTATGTATTAACAGCACTCCAAACCCAAACTATCTGGCCATGCTGAATAACAGGGAGTTTACTCTCATAGGACAGCTCAAAGCTATCAAGTCTTGTAAAATGTCTTGGGAAGGACCAAGAGGGGTGTAGAGCTTAAGTATTCATAGATGAATGTAAAAACCAATTGTATAGAAAATTGAGAGAAAAAAATAACATAAAGCTGTCAGCCTGCTCCCCAGCACTGCATGACACTTATCACATCCTGCACCAGTCTGCAAAATTGCAGATAATAAAAATTCACTGAACTGCTGCTGACACATCACCTTTACTTGGGTTTTATTCATTGTTTAGGAGAATTTGCATAGAGAACTATTTTTAAAAAGCTTATCACAGAAGGAGGGGGGTTAAAAGGGAAGGTCCTCTAGCTGACCTCCTTGAACTCTCTGGAAAGAAGAGAGAGCAGATTGATATTGGCTTCAGGGGTTTCAGAATTATCCAAATGTGACATTCATCTCCTCATGGGGGTAAGCCAATCAATAGCCTTTTCAGTTCAAAGTACTGAAAATTAGGATACAGAGACTCTGCCGTGCAACATGAGCCAGCTGGGAGCACACAAGCAGTGGGTATTTTTGTTAAAACGGCCGTGGCGATTCACTCATTTTTTTCTGTTCCATAATTGCAGCGTACGCCTCATAAGTCTTTGAAATGACACCATTCATGGTATATAGGAAGAATGCACAATAACGTCTGGCTGCTTATGACAGTCTGCTTTCTAAGTGAGGTAAAGAGAGGATCAGAGACGTAATAATGAGTTTTAGACCCAAGGCAATTGGGTTGAGGAAGTTAACAAGGGAAAAAAGGCCTTCGTCAGGAAACCCATTTTTAAAACTTAACAATGGTCAGTCTACACAGATTGGAAAGTTCAGTGTGAGAAAAAAGAGAAGGATGAAAAAGAAATAAAACCACCCCACAATCTATCAATCGTGAGGAAAAATCTCACCTAAAAGAGAAAAGCATAGCCTCGTTAAGAAATGCCGCTTTCATAATGGTAATGAAAACAACAATAGCTAGCATTTATGTAATACCTATTATAATAGGTATGCATTATATAACATATATTATATAATATATAATAGGCATATGTTATATAATACCTATTATGTGCCAGCACTTTATAAACATCTCCTTTGATGCTCACAACAACAAGAGGGAAGGTTACACAAGAATTTGCTAATATTGGTAGAGTCCTTACTGTTCCCCCACCACCTCCCTTCCTTGTTCCATTTTCTTGACAAGGATATTTTAAAAGTCTTATATCACTGCTCTTTGAACCTGGGAACATAACTTGACAAAGGTCTTTACTTTTAAAAAGAGGGATTTTTTTCAAAGTACTATGTATGCATTGTTCTTACAAATCCAGTATGGCAATTCAAAAAAGTCATTTGGGTGCAAGAAATTATTCATTCACCACACATTCATTCACCGACAATTTATTAAATGTGGACTCTGAGTGAAACACTGTGCTTGGTGCTATATAAACTTGAGAACAGAGGCAAGCAGACACCATCATAAAATTTTTGCAGGGCTTGAGAGCCCTGTGTGAAAACCAACTCAGTCATTTATCAAATAATTATTGTCTCTATTCTGTTTAAGACTTTGTACCATGGGATTGTAAGCTCCTTGAGGATAATGACTGTCTTCTTTATGCAAAATGTGAAATGAGTAGGATTATTTTTGCTTCCAAATGCCTCAGAGGTACCTCTTTCCATCCAATGCTTTCAGGTACCTAGTAGGCTTATACTGTCTCTTTACTGTTGAGAGTTGACCCCAGACTAGACTGAAAATCATAGAATCAGAATCCTTTGATCATAGAATGACTGAGCTATAAAGGACCTCAGAGGCCATCCAGTTTGGCCTTAATCCAAACAAGAATCTTCTCTATACAAATACTTGACATGTAGATTATGAAGCCTTTGTTTGAATTCCCCAGCAAAGGGGAAATTACTTACTCTTGAGAAAGAGACAGAGAAAGCAAAAGAGAGCAAAAGAGCAAGAGAGAGAGAGAGAGAGAGACAGAGAGAGAGAGAGACAGAGACAGAGAGACAGAGACAGAGAGAAAGAGAGAGAGAAAGCACAAAAGAGAGAGTTGTAATAGTTGATTCAAAACCTGTGCTTTGGGACAAAAAAGGGGAGAGGAAAGAAGTAGAGTATATGCATAGCAGCAGGGCAAATGGCAATAAGATGGCAGGGTGGATGTCAGAAAGCAGGCTAGTTTGTGGCAGGCTAGGGGACTCTTTGACTTCGACGTCACTGATTCATCAATCAGGAATATTCATCAGATCAGAGACTGATGTGGTTAGGGTTAGAGGTTCCCAGAGCCTGTGCCTCACCAAGACCACGAAGAAGGGGACAGATGTGCTTCTTAATGGACCTGACCCAAGAGAATATTCAATGGTAGGGTATATTGTAGCCAGAAATGATCTGCTAAACATCTAGGGAAGAATTTAGCATGGGGGATGTGTTGAAAAGTTTTTCTTATGTAATGAGAATGTTGCAAAGGAAGTTACAGGGAAAATATTTTGAGCTACTTTGGGGAAAAATGTTGCATAAAGTCAAGGTCTTGCTATAGCATCATTATTGACATAGCTATTCATAATTTAGTTTATGGTGCAGATAAATCTATTCATAGCTAGTTATAACCACATAGGACCTATTATCTGTGTATATAACCTTGATTGATTATTGGTAGAAAGTTCCTCCTTTGAACACGGTGAAAAGAGCACAGTACTTAACTCAGATGACTTGAGTTCAAATCCTTACGCTGCTACTTACTACCTGTGTGCCCTTAGGCAAATTACTTGACTTCTCTGAGCCTCCAGATACAATGAAATGGTTGAAGCAATAGAATTATAGGCATGAGGGACAGCCTGTGCAAAGTCATAGAGATGGGAAAAGAAGTTTCATGACAGAGAACAGGTAGTTTGGTTGGAACAGAGAGTTCAGGCATGAGATTAATGTGTAATCAAATGATACTATGAAGGAGTTTATATGCCAGGCAGAGGAATTTAGATCTTATCCTAGAGGTAACAGAGAACAAGTGAAGATTCTTGAGGAAAAAGTGACATGGTCAGATTTTGTTAGCAGTATCAGTTTGGTAGCTGTGTAGATTAGAGAATGGATTGAAAAGGAAAGAGTCTGGAGGTTGAACACCAATGAGGAAGCTATTGTAAAAATCCAGGTAAAATGTGATGAGGCCCTGGGCTAGTGTGGTAGCTTTGTGAGTGAAAAGCATATTAAGAGATATGCTGCTATAGATTTCACAGTAATTGGGAAATGACTGGAAAAGGTAGGGCAAGGAAATTAAAGGATTAAGAATGATTCTGAGTTTGGGAATTCTGCTTGCTATAAAGATGGTCCAACACATACTTAGATGAGAATTTATTTATATTATTTCATATTATTTATTCATATTATTATTATATTTATAAACAGAATATTTAGAAACAGGGTGGGCTTTGGGGGTTGGGAAAAATAATGAGTTCTCTTTTGGACAAGTTGAGTTCTAGATGACTATGGGACTGACCAGTGGAGATGACCGTTAGGAATTTGGTGCTGCTGTGTTATACCTCAGAAGAGAGCTGAGGACTGGCGGTGTACATTCGGGGGCTATCTGCAGAAACAGTTGAAACTTTAGAAACTTAGATGAACAAGGGAGTGTAGAGCAAGAAAAGATGAAGGCCTAAAATAGGGCTCTAGGTTCTATCAGCCCGTCAGTCAATAAACATTTATTAAGCACTTAATATGTGCCTGGCAGTCTGCTGAGCATTGAGAATACAAATACGAGCAGAGAGACTGTTCCTGACTTCAGAGAGCTTACATTCTAATAGAGGAAGACAACATAAACTGATGCTAAGTGAGAAGAACAGAGCCAGGAGAAATGTGTACACAATCACAGACACATCATATGCATGACGACCAACCTGGATAAACTGGGCTCTGCTCAGCAATGCACAGCTATAAGACAACTCTACAAGTCTCAGGATGGAAGGAGATCCCTACATTCAGAGAAAGATCTAGAAAGAGCAGAGTTTAAATGGAGACTGAAGCAATCTACACGCTCTCTTTCTTTTCCATGTTTGGTTCTCTTTCTTCTTTCCCATTGTTCACTCCATTGGTTACAACCCTTCTATACAACCAGACTAATTACCAACATCAAAGTATTTGCAGACTTTATACTTGATTGCATGCTGCCATGGGGTGGGGGGTAGGGGGCGGAGCAGGGAGGGGAGAAAACTCAAGGGATTGTGGAACTGAATCTTGTAAACTAAAAGTAAATAAACAAATCAATTAATTTTAAAAAGGAGGCTGAAAAAGGGGTGGAAATGAAAGTGGGGTTATAGGAGAGAAAGTCCAGAGCACAGCCTGGAAAAGAGTGAGGCCTGAAGAGCCTCCTTAAATGGAAGGTCTGATAAGAGCCATCCAAACAGAGGGAGAAGCCCAAAGGGAGGAGGGTACTCTCAAAGTATAAACTCCAGAGCTAAAGGGAACCCCCAAGATGAAGAGATTTCTGGGACATGGTAGAGAAAGTCTATAGTGCAGACCAGAGAGGCATAAGACAACTAACCAAAAAGTATTTATGAAGTGCCTACTATGTTCCAGTCACTGTGCTAAATACTGGCTATAGAAAGAAAAAAGGAAAACAGTCCCTGGCCTTGAGGATATTTCATTCTCACTGACAGATGGGGAGGAATAGGAAATGTTTAATGATACAGCAAATGAGAAAGAATGTTTTTCAGAGAGGTAGAAGGAGAGCAGACTTCTGGTGCCACAAAAGAAAATAATACTTTTGAAAATATTTATTAATTAAAAATGTTAATTTTTCCCCAGTATCTGTTGAAGGTAAAGAATCTAATTTTGAAAATTTGTGGTTTTCAGAACCACCCTGTGAATCTTCAAAGGTCACAGAAATAAGCAAAAAAGAGAAAGAAGGAAAAAGCAACATGCTTGGGTCTCCTAAGTAGCCAGAGAAGAAACAAACAAAGCTATGAGAGAAATTAGAGGCTCCACTAACAAGTTTTTAAAAGGTGTGCAGTGTGTGTGACTGGCTCTTCCATCATGAACGTGACCTAGAATAGCCAACGTACCTTATCAGGATGGCCTGAGTAAAGTAAGGGAAGTAAAAGAGAAAATTGGAGAAGCATTCCCTCCAATTGTTCCCTTGCTTCGCCCTGCATTCAGGTTTAAAGGTTGTTTTTGTATGTTTTACACCTGGTTGAATATGCCTCAGAAATATTTTCAGAATCACAGAATCTCAGAGGCTATCAGGTCCAAAACATACTTGGACAAGAATCTTCCCTGCAATATACAGTAGCTGAGAAGTGGTCATCTAGCCTTGAAGCCTCCTTGAAGGGAGGCTTCACTAGTTCTGGAAACAGTTCATTTACTGTTAGCTGGCTTTAATTTTTAGGAGTTTTCCTAATCTTAAACCTAAATTTATCACTCTGTGATGTCCACTTATTGCTCTGACTTACACTCTCTGAGGCCAAGCAGAATAAAACTAAGCTCTTTTCCATATTATAACTTTGCAAGTATTTGAAGTCAGCTTTCATATGTACACAAGTTTCTTCTTTGGGTTAAACAATCTCATTTCCTTCAATTGATGTCCATATGTGAGACCTCAAGACCCTTTATACCACTTTAGTTGCCCTTCTGTAGACATTTTTCACCTAATCATGGCCCATATTGAAGTGAACGTAATACTTTAGATATGCTCTCATCAGTGCAAAAGTTGAGAAAGACTATTTCCATATTATTTCTGGATATCAGAGCCATAACTAGGCAATTTGAGGTAGAATAAAATATGTCCTCCTAGTAAATGCTTAATAAATGCTTTTCATATTCATTCATTCATTCACAACTCTCAAATTGATATATGAATGTCCAATACAGGATCTTCTATTGATCCCCATTCTACATCTCCACTTGGATATCTAATCAACATTACAAACTCAACATGTTCAAAACTTAAATTTAGCATAAGTTTTTCTCCAAAAATCTCTCTCTCCTCAAACCCTTCTGTTTGATGAGTTCCACTATACTGCTGGTCACCCAGATTAGTGACTTTGGAGAAATCCTTGACTCTTTCCTGTCCATTGGGTTGCAAAGTCTTGTCAATTCCACCTTCATATATCTCATATCCATTCCCTTCAGTTCACTCAGATAGTCATTATGGGCTCTTATCACCTCTTACCTAATATGTTGTAATTTCCTTGAAATTGGTGTCCCTGACTCTAATCCCCTCCCTTTCCTATCCATTCTCTACATAGCTGCTCAATTAATATCCTTTAGACACAAATGTGACGTTGTCATTTCCTCAAAAATCTTCAATGGCTCCCTCTTGCATCCAAGATATAAAAACCTCACAATTTGGCCTTACATTTAAAAACTCCTGATCTCCCAAAATGGTTCCTAGATAGCTTTCTAGTCTTATTTTATATTTTCCTGCATGTACTCTATATTCCAGCAAAACTCATCTACTAACTCTTTCTTGAACCTGAGATGCAATTACCTCACTCATCTCCATGCCTCTGAATATTCAGAGTTGGAAGAGACCTCAGAAACCATTTAGTCCAATCCATAACTGCAAAAGAGTTCCTTCTGCAATATGTCTAGAAAGTTGTCATTAAGCTTTGATTTTTTGGATAGTTTTAATGAATAAAAAATATTTTCTTTTTTTTTCAAGCCTAAATTTGCTTCTTTGAAACTCCCATCCATTGATCTTGCTGACTGGGTCCCATACAAATTTATGTTACATGATCTCGATTGGGCCCTCACTATTGCAAGGGAATCCTCCATAATAACTCTTCCACTTTCTGCAACGGCTCTTCCAAACCTTTACATCCCTCCTCAACCCTACATGGTTGTCATCTGAGAACCCCACAACATAATTTACCGAAAAAAGTGGGACCATTTAAAGAGAGATCCCAGTTCTCCCCCCTTCCTCATCTCTTATCACCCAAATGCCCTCTGCCATGATTTCCTCCTTCATCTCTGTCTCACAGGAAGGGGTGGCCCTTCTTAAAAAAACAAATGCAAGTATCCCACTCCATCCTGTTCTCTTCAGCAGATTTCCCCTACTACCATCCACTCTCTCTTACTCATCTTCAATCTTTCCTTGTCTACTGGCTCCTTTTCTACTACCTACAAACATGCCCATGTCTCCCTATCCTCAGAAAACCCTCACTTCATCAGTCCATTTTCACTAGTCATTTTTCTTCTCTCCTTCCTGTTGTGGTTAAAATCATGAAAATATTGTCTGCTGAAATCTATAAGAATATGTCATTGATAAATGGTCAAAGGATATGAACAGGCAATTCTCAGAGGCAGAAATTAAAGATATCTATAAGTATATGAAAAAATGCTTTAAATCACTCTTGATTTGAGAAATGCAAATCAAAACAACTTTGAGGTACCACATCTCACCAGCCAGATTGGCTAAGATGACAAAACAGGAAAATGACAAATGCTGGACAGGATGTGGAAAAATTGGAACACTAATGCATTGTTGATGGAGCTGTGAACTGATACAATCATTCTGGAGAGCAATCTGGAACTATGCCCAAAGGGCTATAAATAATTGCATACCCTTTGACCCAGTAATACCACTTCTGGGGTTGTATCCCAAAGAAATTATAGAAGCGGGAGGAAGACCCATATATACAAAAATATTTATTGCAGCTCTCTTTGTGGTGGCAAAAAACTTGAAATTAAGGGGATGGATGCCCATCAATTGGGGAATGGCTAAACAAGTTGTGGTATATGAATGTAATAGAATACTATCGTGCCATAACAAATGGGGAGGAGACGGACTTCATATTTACCTGGAGAGGCTTATACGAATTGATGCTAAATGAGAGGAGCAGAACCAGGAAAAAGCTTGTACACAATCATAGACACATCATATGTGTGATGACCAACCTTGATAAACTGGATTCTTCTCAGCAACA
>JAQQSU010010450.1:0-12423 GCA_028627135.1 Pseudochirops cupreus | reverse complement strand
TAAATAAAAGTTTAAAAAAAATAGAATTGGCCAAATGATAAAGGGGGAACAAAAGTTAACTGAAGAAAACAATTCCCTCAAAACAAGAATTGGACAAGTGGAAGCTAATGACTCTATAATACATGAAGAGTCAATCAAACAAAAATAGTGTAGCCAAATTCTAGAATTATCAGGTCAAGGAGAAAAATACTGCAAGCAGGCAGAAAGAAAAAAATTATCATTGAGCCACAGTCAGGATTACACAGGATTGAGCAGTTTCTACATTAAAGTATCTGGGGATTTGGAATATGATGTTCTATAAGGCAAAGGAGTTTCGATTACACCCAAGAATCAACTACCCAGCAAAATTCAGAATTATTATTTAGGGGAAAAGATAGATATTCAATGAAATAGGGAAATTTATGTCCTGATGAAAAAAACAGAGCTAAATAGAAAATTCAGTCTTCAAATACAAGATTCATGAGAAGCATAAAAAGGTGAACAGGAAAGAAGAAAAAAATCACACTATTCAACAAGGTTAAATTGTTTACATACCTACACAGGAAAATGTTACTTATAACTCTTGAGAATTGTATATTTATTAAAGCAGTTAGAAGGGGTACACACAGACAAAAAGTGTGGATATATAGACTTTGATGTGATGATACAAAAACATTAAGGAATGAAAAAAAGGATTGTAATGAAATAAGAGGAAAGGGGGATGCAGAATGGGGTAAATTATATCACATGAAGATGTACAAAAGACCTATTATGGTAGAGGGAAAGAAGGACGGGGGTGAGTATTGTTTGAACCTTACTCTCATCAGATTTGGCTGAAAGAGGAAATAGCATGCACATATAGTCAGGTATAGAAATCTATTTTATCCTATCGAATAGTAGGAGTGGAAAGAGGAAAGAAGAGGATGTGTGTGGACAAAAGAGAGGGCAGAAGTTGTAGGGGAAAGGGGAACAAAAGGAATGGGGGCTGATAAAAGGGAAAGCAGATTATGGGAGGCAATGGTCAGAAGTAAAACACTGGTGAGGATGGAAAGGGTAAAAGGAGAGAGAAAAGCATAACTGAAGGGGGGCATAGGGTGAAAAGAAAGACATAGTCATTATATATGTGAATATGAATGGGATGAACTTTCCAATAAAGTAGAAGTGGATTAAAAACCAGTGTCCTACAATATGTTGTTTAAAAAAAAAGCACATTTGAAGCAGAGAGATACACAAAGAGTAAAGGTTACAAGGTTGGAGCAGAATATATTATGCTTCAGTTGGAGTTTTAAAAGCAATGGTAGCAATACTGATCTCAGACAAAGTCAAAGCAAAAATAGATCTAATTAATAGAGACAAAGAAGGAAAGTACATCTTGCTAAAAGGTACCATCAACAATAAATCAATATTAATACTAAGTGAATATGCATCAAGTAGCATAGAATTCAAATTCTTAGAGGAGAAGTGAGTAACAGGAAGAAATAGACAGCAAAACTATACTAGTGGGGGACTTCAAACTCTCCCTCTTAAAACTGAAAAATGTAACTTCAAAATAAATGAGAAAGAAGTTAAAGAGGTGAATAGAATTTTAGAAAAGTTAGATATGATAGACCTCTGGAGAAAAATGAATAAGGATAGAAATGATAATACCTTTTTCTCAGTTGTACATAGCATATACACAAAAATTGACCATGTACTAGAGCATAAAACCTCACAATCCCCTGCAGAAAGGCCAAAATATTAAATGCATCTTTTCAGATCATGATGGATTAAAAATTATATGTAATAAAGGGCCATGGAAAGATACACTAAAACTTAATTGAAGACTAAATAACTTAATCCTTAGGAATTAGTGTCAAACAACAAGTTATAAAAACAGTCAATAATTTTATCAAAGAACAGAATGATAATGACACAACATACCAGAATTCATGGGTACAGCAAAAGCGGCTCTTAGAATAAATTTTATATCTCTCAACTCTTATGTGAATAAAATAGTGAAAGAAGAGATAAATGAATCAGGCATGTAATTTAAAAAACTAGAAAAAGAACAAATTAAAACCAGCAATTAAATATCAAATCAAAAATTCTGAAAATCAAAGAAAAAAATAATGAAATAGAAAGTAGGAAAATTTTTGAACTAATAAATAAAACTAAGGGCTAGTTTTATGGGAAAATACATAAACCTTTGGTAAATGTGATTAAAAAGAAAAAGAAAAAAGAAAACTAAATTATCAGTATCAAAATGAAAAGGGTTTGGTAGTTTCATTGCCAAGACAAACCCAGGTACTATATGAACATGATTACAAAATGCTTTCCACACAAATAAAGTCAGTTCTAAATAATTGGAAATAGATCAGTTCTCATGATTAGGTGAGCTAATATAATGAAAATAACAATTGTACCTAAATGAGTTTGCTTATTCAATCCCATACCAAACTACCAAAATATTATTTGATAGAACTAGAAAACATAATAAAAAATCCATGCAAAAGAAAAAGAGTTTATGAATATCAAGGAAATTGATGATAAAAACATGCAAAGGATGATGGCTTATCCACAACACATCTAAAACTATATTACAGAGTGGCAATCATCCAAACTATTTCTACTTGCTAAGAAATAGAGTGCTGGATCAGTGGAATAAGCTAGATACACACTACATAGTAAGCGATGTTTAGAAGAATGCAATTTTTGATAAACCCAAAGACTCCAGTTTCTGTGATAAGAAATTACTCTTGGATCAAAACTGCTTGGAAAACTGGAAAATGGGCAAAATTTCCTGAGAATTCAACCTAGTGAAGGGTCACCCTGTGTCAGATGATTCTGGTCAGCCTGTCTAATACAAGTGTCACAGATGCCCAGGCTCCTTAAGAGTCCACTCATTATAGTGAATCTTTAATAAAGAGAAGACTTGAGTTGAATTCATTCAGCAGGACACAGAATGTTGATATTTTGGGGTCTTGAGCACCCCTAAACCCTAAACCTCAACATATAGTTGAGGAAATGGCAAAAACTAGGCATAGATCAATGTCTACACTGTATACCAAGATAAGCTCAAAATGGGAAATGATTTATACATAAAGGGTGGAACTATAAGCCAATTCAGAGAGCAAGGAATCTTTTACCTGTCAGATGTGTGGAGAAGGGAAGAACTGATGACCAAACCAGAGATAAAGAACATTATAAAGTGAAAAGTGGATAGTTTTGGTTACACTGAATTAAAACATTTTTCCATGGAGCCAATGCAACCAGATTAGAAGAATATTAGAAAATTGTGAAACAATTTTTATAGTCAGTATCTCTGATAAAGACCTCATTCCCAAAATCTGTAGAGAACTGAGCAAAATTCATAAGAATAAAAGTCATTCCCCAACCGATAAATGATCAAAGGATATGAACATTGTTTTCAAATGAAGAAATTAAAGCTGTCCATACTTGTATGAAAAAATGCTTTAAGTCATTATTGAGTAGAGAAATATAATTTAAAATATCTGTGAAGTCCCACCTCACACCTATTGAGTTGCCTAAAACGACAGAAAAGGAAAATGATAAGTGTTAGAGAAGATGTGAGAAAATTGCAACATTAATGCACTGTTCATAGAGTTATGAACTGGTTCAAACATTCTGGAGAACAGTTTGAAACTATACTCAAGGGTAATCAAACTGTGTATACCCTTTAATCCAGCAATGCCACTATAAGTTCTGTAACCCAAAGAGATCATTAAACAATGGAAAAGGACCCACATATACAAAAATAGTTATAGCAGATCTTTTTGTGCTTACAAAGAATTAGAAATTAAGAGGTTTCCCCTCAATTGGGGAATGTTTAATGAGTTATGCTAAATGAATATAATGGAATACTATTCTGCTATAAGAGGTTATGAGCAAGCAGATTTCAGCAAAACCTGGAAAGATTAACAGGAACTGATTCTGAATAAAGTATGCAGAACCATGAGAACATTATATACAATAACAACACCATTGTGTGATGATCAACTTTGATATACTTAACTCTTCTCAGCAATACAATAATCTAAGGCAGTTCTGAAAGACTTATGATGGAAAATGTTATCCACATCTGGAGAAAGAATTATAGGGTCTGAATGCAGATAGAAGCATACTCTTTTCTCTTGTTTTCTCATGGTCTTTTCTTTTTTTGTTTTTATTTTTCTTTCACAACACGAGTAATGTGGAAATATGTACATACATATACCAGATGAGATTGTTTGCCATCTTGGAAAAGTGAGAGGGAAGGATGGAAAAAAAAATTAGAATGCAAAATCTTTTAAAAGTGAATATTGAAAACTATACATGTAAGTGGAAAAAAAATTAAACTACCATTAAGTGGCAGGGGGAAGGGGATGAAAGAAGTCAACGGTTTAATGACTACTTAAATGCCTTATGTTTGTATACCATGAGTAATTTCATCAAGATAGCATTTAGTAGTCACTAAACAAAGTAAAAATAAAAAAGGTTAAAAAAATTAGATCTAACGTATTGTAACAGAAAGGAAATGTATATTTAACACCATGTGAGAGATTTCTAAACCAACTTTGTAAAATTAGACTATTAATAACTTCAAGCAAAGGTTTATATAAGTAGCAGATTGAGGGAAGGGAAAGATAAGTGTAAGAGAAAGACTGAATAATTACATAATCTCCAAATGAAGCTATTTCAGCAAAAGATTGATGTTTAAAAATGGGAAATGGATAAAAGAAGAGATATTTATAGGCAATTATTATAGCACCTATTTTAAACTGTATCTTTCCTTCACAGTCCCTGAATGCTTTTACAATATGCTGGTATTTTAACAGGTGTCTTCACCTCACATTTTACTAAGAAAAATGAAAGTCATTCAATATGAGCATCCTTATCCCTTTCCTTCTACACACCAGAAACTTTCTATATCTTTGCTTATGTTTGGTCTAAACTCAGCAACCTCTACAATCCCTACTATCTCTGAATCTTTGAACATATAATCTCTTCTGAAAACAAGATTTTCACTATTAATGACTCGCTGAACTCTCTTCCTACTTTAAACCAAACATACAAAATAGAGCAATTATCTATCTTCTCAAACCCTCTCAACTTCCATAAAAATCTATTTCTTTTAAGGAATGAGGTTTTCTCTCTCATCAACAATAGAAACCTAAGGTTCATCATTACTTTATCCCTTTCCTACATGCCCACATCCAATCTTGCCAAATCTTATTATGATTCTACATCCACATCTCTTACAATATCCTCTTCTCTCCACTTATATGGCAACCATCCTAATGTTTTATAGTTCAGTTGTTGTGCCCCTTTCCATAAATAAAACTTCAAACCTAAAAACAAACAAAACACCTTTATTTGGAGACTAGGAAACTATAATTACTTGACAAGTGAGATCATCTATTCAACTTCTTAGAGGCTTATACCACTTTTAGATCCTAAATATCTTAGCTTATTGTTCAGACTAACCCTAGAAATAATAAGAAATAAAATATAAAATGATGTGTTGTGGGGAGTATATACTAGATGCAAAATATAATAGGGACTGACATTAAAAAGTTAATGAAAAATCATCCTTGACATCAAACAATTTACCATTTGACATAGGAAAAGGAATAAATTTTATCGTGATCCTACATTAGGAAGTTACAAATAAAGACTGGGCTTCTTTATACATTCTATAAGGCTGGTATAAACCCATTAATTTACATATCTCTCCCATTAGAAGGAATGCTTTTGTAGGGAAGAGCCTTTTTTTTTGCTTTTGTTATATCTCCTTAACATAACACAGTACCTGGCACCTAGTGATTACATAAGAAACATTTTTGATTGGATGGTTGCTGATAGACTTAATTAGGAAGTTCATTTATAACTGTAGAGGGCCCAGGAAGTTTTCTTGGAGGAAGTGACACTTGGATTAGCATATGAAAAAATTAAGGAAATGCTATAGGAAGACCATCTACAAGGTAGAATTCCCATGTACTTACAAAAACAAAGACACAGAGTCCCAAGAAGGCTAGGTAAGATAAATGAATGCTGACCTGTACTGTTTATCTAAAATTTAGGATTTAAAATAGATTGGGAAGGGTTTTGAATGCCACTAATTGTCTTGTACTTTATGCAGTAGATAAAAGAGAAGGAATAATTTTTGGAGTAGTGGAATTATAATCTCGGCTGTGCAACACATTTGTCTATATCATATAGTATTAGGAGTCAATGGGCAAGGAGTAGAGCATACATAAGTATTAATCATAACCATTATAATTGTCCTCAGTTGCAAGTACTTGTTACTTCCAGAGTTCCTGCTAAATGAGTGAAAACAGTTGCCCAATAAGTTGTATTTGTTGTTTTTCTTTTTTGTCTGATTGATGATGATTATGAGGAAACTTTTTGGGGAATGCTGGCTATTCACATTTTTTGAAGTTCAAAACAATTTATATGTCAGTTAATTTTATAGATTTGTTTGTCCCTTGTTTTTGAAGAGGACCAATGACATTGGTCTTAACTTGTATATGAATTGAATTTAAATGAAACAAAATCATCAGCCTTACTCTCCCCTCTAGAATCATTAAAGTCCAGTGGTAAGATAAAAGTCAAGACAACCAGTGATGGCCTGGGGTACAATGAATGAACTTGGCATAGATTTAACCAATTGTAATTTATCTAATTTATGTATGAATCTATGTCTATGTAGACTGTGAAACAGTCTACCTTTAAGGCCACAAAGCTGTGTCATAACTCCAATAGAATGACAGGACTAATATGTCTGAATTGTCAAATGAACCACAGTGCCACATAGAGAAATGGCTTTGTCATATGTGTTTCCATTCAATTAAGGTTCAGTGATTGAACAGTTCCCACACAGAACAGTGGGAAGTAGGGATTAGGGAATTACCCAGATAATTATTAATGCTTGTTTTATAGCTAATAAAATGGATAACTCAGGCTCCCAAGTGGAGTCAAAGATTGATTTGGTTTAGCCTTAGTATGTTTTTCTATTTCATTGTCTTTCTTTGGACACATTAAATCTCAACATCATTTGTGCCATGCAGGCACCAGAAAGAGATACTATAAACTACCTAAAGTTGTCACAGTTAGGAGTCAAGGAATCCTAGGAATCCTGGAATCTATCTAGGAATCAAGGAACCTTTTCAAGTGCTGTTATTTTCATATCACTTCCTATCACAAAGTAGCAGCAGATAATCTCTTCAGTGACTCAAATTCCTGAAGAGAACAAAGGGAAATATACATCTGTTCTTCACAAGTGGAATCTCTTAAGCCATCTATGCTCACAGGAATCCATTTATTTTTATACAGTTCAGAATCTATTTCACTTAACAAAGCATCATTTTTGATACTTGGGTGGCTTTAGAGATATATAGTTAACATTATATTTATGGCAAGTTGGGAATTATTTTTCTCTCTTATTCTCTGTACTGTGGGGGTAGGCATATACATATATTTCTATATATGTAACAAAAATAAACTTAGATATTGTGCTTTTAGTGTTATTTTTTTTCCTAGCAAGCTTTCTAAATAACCTCTAAAAGTCAGTTGCTACTACCCAAGAATAATGATGTATATTATTCTCTCAATGCATATTCAGATCTTCAGTTAACACTAATGGGATTTACATGGAAGCAACCAGAGAAAAATCTACTTCTGTGTCTCAAGGAATTGCCTAAAATAGTCAAGTATTTTAGCCTCTAGATGTAGTGAAACATAAATGTGCAATACATATTAAGTATCAAGATAAAAACAATTGCCCTTCCAATTGTGGGCCCCTAAAATGCCTTTATATGATAAAAATGAATTTGATTTTTAAAATATTTCCTTACTATTTTATGTTGCTTTCATTTCTCAATATTTTCCTCCCACTTCCCCTGTGAAAAGACCATCCATTGAAAAAAAAGAGAGAGAGAGACAGAGAGAGAGGCAGAGAGAGATAAAGAAAAAGGGAAAAGGACAGAGAGAGAGAGAGAAAGAGAGAGAAAGAGAGAGAAGGAGGGAGAGAGAGGGAGAGGGAGAGAAAGGGAGAGGGAGAGGGAGAGAGAGAGAGAGAGAGAGAGAGACTAGGAGAGAGAGGGAGAGGGAGAAGGAGGGAGAGAGAGGGAAAGGGAGAGAGAGGGAGAGGGAGAGGAAGAGAGAGAGAGATAGAGAGAGAGAAGGAGAGAGAGAGAGAGAAGGAGAGAGAGAGAGAAAGGAGAGAGAGAGAGATCTAGTACAACAAAAGTAAAAAAGAAAATTAACACACCAACTAAGTGTGACAATGTGCATATTGGTCTGCAATTCCCACCTCTTCAAGAAATGGAGGGAGCTGCATTTTCTTAACTTTTCTTTGAGGCCAATTTGGAACATTTATATTGTTGAATTCTTTGTTTTGTTTATTATTTTACTTCCATTTAGTCATTGTATATATTGTTTCTTGACTCTGCTTACTTCATGTTGGATATGTGTAAAGCCAACCACACTCAGCTTTCCAGAGGACTGCTGCTCTGAACAGCTTTTAAAATTCTGATTACATAGTATAGTGAACTCTCTATTTATTCAATAACAAATCAAAGCAAAACATTCACAGACTATCAAAATACAGCATTCACTATGTTACAAGTTGTCATAGAAAATCAAAATATAGCATTCCCAATTACAATTAACTAAAATGGCCACATAATTAAATGTGACCACCAAAGTGGTCACAATAGTTTTTAATAAAGTACAATCATTTAGTCAATCACAACATTCTCAATTCAATTGCAAAGTACAAAAGTCAAATTTCTCCACTCCTAGGTCACAGTAAATCATAATCTTCTCAGTCAGTACACAGTATCTAAATAAAGTCTTCTTTCACCTTGACTGGAGGCTGGCTCTCATGGTTCCTCTTCCATGGTCCCAGCTCCAACTATTACCTGGGTTCAAATGCAGGCAACTCCCAATTCCTTGTCTAGCTCCTTGTCCAGTTCTTCATCCAGTTACCATTCCATATTGAAGTTCACAGTGTCCACTCCACTTCAAGTCCTTCACAGTTCCTGTTCCAGGAAAGACAAAGCTTGACAGAGCCACAATAATATTCATACACATTGCCAGCACCATCATCAATTCACTCTCTGCCTATGAAATCAACTCTGATCCACCTGAGGAGGCTAGGTGGTGCAGTGAATAGAATACCAACCCTGGAGGGAGGAGGACCTGAGTTCAAATCCTGCCCCATACACTTAACACAAAAACTAGGCAAGGGACACTGAGCAAGTCACTAAGCCCCAATTGCCCTACCTTTCCCCCTCCAAAAAACAAAAACAAAACTCAGATCCACCAAAAAGGTCTGAAAACTCAACACAAATCATCAACATAGAAATCAACAGAGACCCACAAACAAGGTCCAAGAGGTGAGCACAAATCATCAGTAAAGTCCCAGGACATCCAAAACCCTCTTCCAGGACTTTGGTAAACATACAAGCAGAAAATCCTCTTTCAGGGCTTCCAGTAAGATCCCAAGGCTTCTGTACAAAGAATCACAAATAACTATCAACACAGACAGAGCAGACAAACAGAGTGCCAGGATACAATATTTTTTCTAGAAATGGATTCTGGAGCTCAATTTGACTACAGTCTGAAACTCTCAGAACCTATAGCACATGCCTAGTACAATCTTTTGGTGGATTGAATCTCATTTAGTAAAGTAGGTATTGCTTTCCTTTATAAAGGGGGTCAGTTGATGAGAGTTGATGTCTGACAAACACACAGTGAATCAGAGAAATTTCTAGCTCAGAATAAATGTATAAACATGTAAGTCTAATAAAATGACATATAAATGGAATGTACATACACATATAAATGAAAACTCTAAAGATGCAGAAAAAGGAAATATATACATACATATATATCCCTGCGCAGAAAATAGTCATATATATATATATATATATATATACATACATATATTTATATATATGTGTGCGTGTGTGTGTATATATATATATATATATGTGTGTGTGTGTGTGTGTGTGTGTGTGTGTGTGTGTGTGTGTACTTTTTTTTAAAAAGCTATAGAGGAGAATTATCTATACCACTGAAATAAGGTGAAAAAAATAGACTCAGAGTCTTTCTAGTATTCACAAAAAATTAGCAGAAATGTCACAGAGAAATGTGACTGTGAGCCTGAGAGCCAAGCTAGTTTCTTCTCTAACAATATAAAAGGCAGGAATCATAAATTAGTTAACAACTAATTTACCTCACATGGGTAGAAAAGGTAAATAAGGTAGAAAACCTCACCTTACCACTGTGATACATAAAGGGCCTGGCTTCAACAGATTCCCATTCCAATGGGAAAGAAATCAGTGGCCTGGAAAGTCATCCTCCAAGGTGAGGAAGACCCAAAAACCTCTCATGTTTTCCAGCAACCAGATTTGTCCAACTGCTTCTCATTACTGTCTCCAGTAGCTCTTTCGGCATTTTCCTGGATCTCCCTTCCTTGATTTTATTTCAATTCATGTCTGCTGTAATTTTACTCTCTCTGAAATAATTATCTCACTCTATTTTGCCTTTTCACCCACTACTCTCTGCCTCCTTTTCCTACTTTCCATTTTTCATCGAAAGGAAATTTGTTCATAGGTTAGGGAAAATAAATTATATTCTCCCCTTTCCTACAGAAGAGGGCAATCTCTATAAAACTATGTGACTTCCAACTATCACTCACTGAGTCATTTTCCAAATATGAGTAAATATATTAATTGCTTTGCATTTCTATTTTCAACTTCTTGTCATGCCCTTGGCAACTAGTAGCTAGGCCATGTACATTGCCTTTAATCTTGGGAAACTGCAAGGATATACTTAATAGCCCTGAAAAATGAGAACTGCTGAATTTTACCTGCCTTTCTACAATAATGGCCATTCTGTCTTACAGAAAAAATGTCTAAACTAATAACAAAAAACGAATATAATAATTATTTATTTGGTTGGTTTTTGGTTTTTGGACAGGTGAAGGCAGGGCAATTGGAGTTAAGTGACTTGTCCAAGGTCACATGGCTAGTAACTGCAGTGAGTGCTTTATTCACAGCACCATCTAGCCACCCCAAGAATATAATATTTAACAAAATTTGGTTAACCACCTACTTCTTCAAGCCACCCCTTAGGGCCTAGAAATATATACCACAATCAAATCTTCACTGTCATTAAAGAAGCTTTTTTTTTTCTATAGTGCTATGGATAAAATCATATACATAGACAAAAGAAACTTAATTTCAAAATAGGTCCTAGCAATGAAAGAGGGATGAAGGAGAAGCCTCATGTGCGAGATAGCAAATGAATTAAACTCTGAATAAAGATAAAGGTGCTAAGGGAGGTGAGGCTGTCCTTCATTCTCTCCAATTTCCAGACCAAATGGCCTGTTTTCTCCTCTGCCAGTTCTACAATCCATCTACCATGTCTTAAAAAAATCTGTACCCCATGTTTGAATGCACTGGCCCCTCACCCCTCCCTCATACAATTCCTACATTTTTCCAAAGCTCAGGTCAAGTTTCACCTCCTATAGAAATAATACTTTGTACACACCATTCAGTTGCTAATTCTGTCTCAATTGGAAATACTTATGTACGTATGTACATATGTATGTATGTATGCATAGATGCAAAGAGAGTATTTTTCCTCCCATCAAATCAGGTGAGGAAAACTGTCATTTTACTGGCAGTTCTATGAAATATGAGCAACTATGTCAGGGCAAAGGCAGCGACTCAACTGAGCTCTCCTAGATTCCCCTTCAAATACCTTTAAAATAACAATTGAAATGAATTTTGGGGTGGCAGAAGCCACAGAAAGACTTTTTTTTTCTAGGGTAAGGCAATTTAGCAGATTAGAAGGAAAGGTCTGTTGCGTTGGGTTGAGAGCAAACAGTAGTCCAGTTCAGGTAGCATGCCACCAAGCCAGCATTGAGACTATGGGCCCCTACATCAGCAGCCAGTACCAATAGTGGGCCTTCCCTCTGTAAGTCAGCAGCACGCCCTTAGGAGCAACTGAATCAGAAGCAGTTGCTTCCACACCTCTCAACCCACAGATGGTAATGAGGTCAGAGAGATGGACTGAAGAAATATCAAAAGGGTCTCTTTGGTGGTACGGGGTGCAGGACTCTGTTACATTGTCCATATGTCTGTTTAATTTTTTTTTTCCTCAGTCGTGGGTTGCAGCCCAAGGAGGAGCACTGCCACACCAGAGCTTGCATCCACAGCAGATCAGGAATCCTGATTAAACTCCAGGGCATAACTGAGTACTTGTGATCATTCAGAGACCAGAGCCCAAACCAGGAAGGGGCAAATAGATCTGTTATGGGAATCTGAAGATCTTCCCTGCCCCTAGGCCCTTTGCTAAAGTGGCTACGTGACCCTGAGGACCCTTGGATATTTGAAAGTATACTCTGTTCCCTAATAGGCTGAATGTGGTCACGTGGAGCCTGTGGCGCCAGGC
>JAQQSU010001045.1:0-15554 GCA_028627135.1 Pseudochirops cupreus | reverse complement strand
TACATCCAACTGGAACTTGAGATACACAGGCACTGCAGTTGGGAGATACATCCTGCCCTACCAAAAAGTGACATAGGAGAGAATAGACTGGGGGAGGGGGGAAATACTGGGATGGCTGTTTTGGGGTGTTGGGCGGGGGAAAGACGGGGAGAAAAGATGTAACTCAAAAAATTTAATAAAGAATCTCATATAAAAAAAAAGATGTAAATGGGAAATCAATAATTTTTGGAACTTCAACATGTTTTTTCAGACTTAGAAAAATCTAATGAAACATTAGCAAAAAAATTTAAGGATCTCAAAGGAATTTTAGCAAAAATAAATGATGGCATCAGAAATCACAAAATGGGAATTACAAGAAACATATCTATTTTTCAGTGCTTCATGGTACATTTATAAAAACTGAGATACAAAATAATCATAAATAATTGTAAAGAGGCAGAAATATTAAATATCCTTCATAGAACACAATAAATTGAAAGTTATTATCAATAAAGAAAATATGAAGGGATATAGATTTAAATGGGAGATTAAATAATTAAATCCTAGATAATGCATGTATGGAAGAACAAATCATAGAAATAATAAACAACCACATTAAATATCATAATAATAATGAAACAACAAACCAAAATATCTGGAACATAGTATAAAGTGAAGCATGAGCAGCTTTCCAGAGGACTGCTGCTGTGAACAGCTTTCAAGTTTCTGATTACATAGTATAGTGAACACTCTACTTATTCAGTAACAAATCAGAGCAAAACATTCACAAAAAATCAAGGTACAACATTCAGAATGTTATAATTGATCAAAGAAAATCAAAATACAGCACTCACCATGTCACAACTCAACAACTTATCATTAAAATGGCCACATAATTTTCACCAAAGTGGTCACATATTTTTGAACAAAGTAGAATCATTTAGTTAATTAATCACTTAGTAACTCTATCATTCAATCATAAAGTACAAAAGGTCAAAGTCCTTCACCCATGGGGTACACTAAGTTACAAATCAGTCACTATTCAGTCATTAGTCACTATTCAATCATCAGTCACTACTCTGTACCCTCTTAAGGCATAGTAGAAAATACACAGGCCATCAGCTCGTAAGTCATAAGTAAATCATAATTCATCACTACTCAGTACCAACAGAGTCTTGACTTGGGGCAGGCTTTCAGCTTCTATGGCTCCTCTTCCATGGTCCTAGCTCCCACCTGAATCTAACCAACTGCCACCTGAGTTCAAAGGCAGACAGCTCCCAGCTCCTTGTCTAGCTCTCCAAGCAGTTTCCACATTGGAGCTCGTAGTGTCCAGTCCATCTCAAATCCTTCACAGTCTCCATTCCTGGGAAGACAAGGCTTAACAAAGCCACAAGAAAATCCATTCACATTAACAAAACCACAACAATATTTGTGCAAAATACCAGCACCACAGTCATGCTTCTTCAGTCTTCTGCAGTTCTGGCTGGCCCTCAGAAATCTTCAGCAGCTCCAATTGGCCCTCAGAAGTCTTCAGCAGCTCCATTCTCAAAATCAAAATCATTTTCTCCCATTCTTAAAATCAAAATCACTTTCTCCATGGAAGTTCTAGTCCAGAAGCAGCAGTCTAGCCTTCAGATGCTCATCCCAAGAAGTTCTGACTTTCCCAGCTTGTGCTCTTCCTTAAATATGGTATAGATTCTCCCTGTTCAACCCCTTTCTGTCATGTCAGCAATGGGGGTGTCCTGTTTAGCCCCTTCCTGTTAGCTCAGCAACAGGGATTCATACCTTCCGTTTCTTTAACAGAGGCTTAATTTGAAACTAGGTGCTAAGTACCTCTTAGCTTTCCAATACAAAGGGATCTTCAAATTTCATTACTATTGCACATAGTCAAAATAGTTCTTAGGGGTAAATTTCTAAGTTTAAACACTTTTGTCAAACAAGTAAAGGAACAATTAATCTGGGTATTCAATGAAAAATGATGACTTACCGCAACTCCTATAGAAGAACCAACGCTGATATTTTGTGAAATATTTGTGGTAAAGACTCTGACATGATAACAAAGGCCTGGTGGATTTCTCCATTCTCTGGTTTATTGTCTCTATTCCCAACAATTTGGGCACTTCATTGTCTAGCAAAATATCCTACCCAACCTTTCCTTGTTCTCACTGTCACAGAAAGAAATAAATACATGACTCAAAAAAAATAAAAATAAACCAGACTCACAACAGAGATTGTAGATAATAAGATGGTTACTTGTGAATTTTTCTCCTTGCTTGAAGGCTATATATAGTTTCATTTGCTAACAGGAAGGCCTGGGTAGGGCTACTAGTAACTGTTATCTTTATGAGAGTTACCTAATGTGCATCTCTTACTGAAGCTCTTGGCAAACCCAACAAAAAGCCCCTGTCTTTACCCTTCTTCAGCATCTTTCTGCCATTCATTGGTCCAGCATAGTTCTTCATTCTGCCTGAAGTTACATGTGGTTCCCAAAAGATAGTGGTGATTTTCAGTCTCCCCTACTGCTTCCATCTCTGTGATCCTATGCATCACTGCTCTTTCTACAATTCTGTCACATATGTCACAGTTTGTTGCTCCCTTTTGCCCCTCTTATTGCCATTCTGTCAGTGTTCTTATTAAATTAGCTCTTTGGGTGAACCTTACCATCAGAGTATTCTGTAACTTTAGGAAATACCTAAAGTTGCCTTATGGTGGCAGGAGACACATGGCCTCACAAACAAGAGGTATTACTCTGGGATTCTCCTTTTTGAGAATTGTAGTTCTTATCACATTCTGACCACATGATCTAAGTAATCAGCAACACAGTGTCACTTTGATCTTACAAAGGAGTCTCTGTTCTCCACATCAAATTAAATCATGATGAAATTGACAATCTAATGTCTTTTTCCCTGTCAGTACTCAAATGTTGTGTTTATATCAGCACTGGTCTAGGCATTCTGAAGAACCCTTAGTTTTCATCACTTGTTTAATGGTGCTTTGGGTTCAACTTTCCTTCGGGGCAACTGAAAAGGGTTATTCAAATTATGTGGACCTGATTTCTGTGTCATTCCAAATAGTGTATTGGAATGACTGCTGTGGGGGGAAGTAGGGAGGAGAGCAGTAGGGGAAGAAAAGGTCTTCATTCATAGTGAGGTGGATAAAATTTTGCTTTCCCAACTCCATCTTTCACTTTTTTTTCATGGTAGGGAAATTCAAAAGATATACAAAGTCTTGCTTGTTTTAGCATGTCATAGCCAGTTTGATAAAACTATTGCTGCTTTTATCATATGAATTGCTATTAACTGTTTTTCAATGTTTTAAAAAAGCAATCAAGTCACACATTAATATACAGGTGTTTACTGATGGCAAGGTTTAGGCAGAATGGTGGACTAGTAGAAACTATTGAATTCAGAGTCATCAAGCTGGTTAAGTTTTGGGGCTGCTAATTGTTATTCTTTAACCGTATACAGACTAGTTTTCTAGACTCTCTGGATCCCATTTTTCTTATTTACAAAATGAGGGGATTAGACTAAATAACCATAAAAGCTCTTCTAGCTCTAATTTCTTAAAAATAAGGTGAATTTTCTCATCATATAATTAAGAACATAGCTGTTTTCCTTGATTCTTGTAAAAAAAATTCCAACTATTTTTCATTGACAAGAATTACTGAAACTTCAAACTCACATCTATGAAAATTAAGCAACTGATTTATATTCCTTCTTAAAATTTCTATTTAAATAGAAAGTTGAAGTGCCCAGTTTTTTATAAATTAAAAATAAATAAACAACTGTCTAGCATAATACAAGATATTGAACTTATTACATAGCTCTTATGATGTGGATGGAGGGCTGGATCTGGGGTTAGGAAGAGCTGAGTTTGAAGCCTGCTTCAGATAATTATTGATTGTGTGACATCATATCTATATCTATATCTATCTATCTATCTATCTATCTATCTATCTATACATATTGCACTGTTTTTTTCCATAAACCTAGTTCATGGTCCTTTCTTTCCTCCATGAAGTTAAAAGAAACCATCAGTAGAAAGAGTGGGCCATCTTCACATGAAACATATGAAGAAGCATGCACATAGAGAACATATATGACTAGGAAACATGTTTGGTAGGACAATCAGAGAAGTAGCATGATGACCAGGCAACATGTATAGAAGGGTAATCCATGTCTCCAGTGTCTTCTGGCAATGATATTATTGCACTGCTCCCATGGGGCTCTCACTTCCTGCCAGTCTAGGGTGGCAAGCAATCTCTTCAAGGTGTATATACTCTTCTGGGCTTTACTCCCTGAGGGTCTTCCATGACTGCTGCATTACAATGCCTGCTGGTGACATGGTTGCTGCTGTTCACTGTGAAGAGTAATTCCACTGGGTATGTGGCTGTGGAAGTACTTTTGGCGTCTAGCTTTTGGCTTTATCAAGAATCCTCAGCTAAGTTCCTATCATTTCCCTACAAGAGGAGCATACTATTTCTCTTTCAGCCCAAACTTAGGAGGCTATAAAATAAGGGCTTTTTTTCTTAAAAGCAAGGCAGGGCCTATGTCTAGCCACACACTAGAGAAAAATATTGTGCTAATTTTCCTCTATTCAAAGCAGAATTTGTCAAATGTCAAAGCCTTAGATGTGGCAGACTTTTTATCTCCAGAAGAAGGGCCTTCACCTGAGGGACCAACTTCTTTGGAATCCTGAACAGTTGGTTGAACTGTACTATCAGGTATTAAATCTATTTTTTTTCCCATCTCTACTAACTACTCACCAAGACCAATCTCTATTTTCATTTTCTACCTGACTTAGGGTTAGAAAGTTCTTTTAATTTCCAGTTTAATACCTGATTCCCCAAATGACTCCACTCTTTGCACTTTTGGAGGTTGATTTTCTAACAAATTATAAAGGACTACTTAGGCTTAAGATTCAGGTTTCTCAATCCTGAAATTCTTTTAATCTTTTTTGCAAATGAACAAGAGAGTAAAAGGCACAGAAATAAAAAGCCTTTAGGTGAAGACCTTCAATTTTTTGGTTAAATTCCTTCAATAACAATAATGTGATTATGATTATTATTAGTAGTGATAATTACTAGGATTTACATAGATTTTAAAGTTTGCAAAGCACTTTACGTGTATGATCTCCTTTGATCCTTGCAAGAACCCTGGGAGGCATGTGCTATAATTATCCTCTTTTTTATGGATGAGTAATCTAAGACTGATAGAGGTCAAATCACTTGCCCAGGGTCATACATCTAATAAGTGAAAAAGGACAGATTTAAACTTAGGTCTTTCTGACTCTGGGTTTAGGGTTCTCTCCATCATACTACCTAGCTATCTACACACACAGACACACACACACACACACACACACACAGACACACAGACACACAGACACACACAGACACACACACCCCAACTTCAAACCTTTCTAGGATTTCAGTACCACTCGATCATAGCAATGTTATAACATTTTAGAATTCTAATGAAAAGTTCCTTTACTTCTGTGCAGTTTTCTCAAATGTTTGCTGAGGGAATGTTTTCTTTTAGGGGTAGAGAGCTACATTAGATCTAAATGTTTCTTATCGAAGAGGTAGAAAATGAGAATAGTGCCTGGTGGACTGAAACAAACTGTTTTGGCCTTAGGCTAGGTGACCTAACAGAAAAAAAAATGCTAAGGAACTGAAGGACATGTACAAAAGCCATTTAAATGGAAGAAGGCTGTTCTTTTCCTATTTTTAAACATAAACATATGGATCACCATAAAAAAGGAAATAAGTATTGCACATTTTATAGCCATGTAAAGGTTCAGCAGATTGTGCCAACATAGATTCACAGGTTTAAAACTGGAAGAGAATGTAGAAATGAACTAGTTTAAGTCCCTTATTTTATTGAAAACTGATGGTCAAAGAGTTGATATGACTTTCCCGAGGTCCTATAGTAAGATGGTAGAAAAACAAAGACTACAAGAAGGTTTGAAAAAGAGAAGAAAAGAAAGGACTTGGAATCTGGAAACCTCTCATCCCAGTTTTGCTGTTGTCTAGCTGTGAGAACTTGAGCTGTTCACATCCCCCTCTATATGGCTCCTTTTCAGATGGCCTATATCATCAAATTTAGGATTGAAAGAGATTTTAGAGATCACTGAGTTTAAGTCATTTTACTGTTGAAGAAATTGAGACTGAGAGATGTTAGCTGCTTTATTTGAAGTTACCAGAAGTAGTAGGTAGGAGGCCTGGGATTTTAAAGCAGTCCATTCTGAATCTTAGTCTGGGTTCTTACCACTATGATACCCCACCCCCAGCCTGTGAAAATATTGCTAATAATTACCAGCCCTACTCTCAAGGGTGCATTAAAAGCATGGATGACTCAGCCATGTTCATGACTATAAAATGCTTTCTAAGGGATGCTTACTTTGCCTTTAAGAACCTCAAGCCTCTATAATAAAAATAAGACGCCATTTACTGCTCTTGTATAGGTTAAGGGTAGACGTAGGGAAGGTGATATATTCCAACTCTCGTTTTCTAACTTTAATGCTGGCCTGAATAGCTACAATTTCTTTCAAAGGTTCTATTCCCCTTTCTTGCTCTTTCCTTTTCATCTTTTTAATTTTTTCCCTTTTATTTCCTGACTCCAACTTCCTATGCTGAGCTTGAATTAGTACACAGTAGAGGCTGGTGACTGGTTTTATTTCACTATTTTTTTTTCTGTTAATAAATTCTGTGAGGGTAAGAATTTTGTTCTTTGTTAAATACATCTTTAAGCATTGTTTATCACACTGTGGACTCTGACCGACTAGAGAGAGCTTTTCATATGTAAAATATTATCTTCTGTATTTAATAATAATAGCTAATATTTAAATAGTGCTTTCAGGTTTACAAAACACTTTACAGATATTATGCTCTCTATTGCCTATATACTAAAAAAATAAAATCCTTCTTTTTGTCATTTAAAGCCAAAGGCTCATCTCCTTCCCTTGGAATCTCTATCCCTTTTTGAAGCTCTCTGGAATGCTATCTTTGACAAAAAGGTACTTACTGATTTTATTAGTACTCCACTCCCTGAAATTTCTTTATATTAATTATGTCCATATTTTGCATTTATTTACCTGTTTGCTTGTCAATTCTTCCCCTTCCCAAGTAGCAGATAAACTTTTTGAAAGTGGGGTGATTCCATTTTTGTCTTTGCACATTGTCTAGCATATCACTTGGCACAAAGTAGGGGCTTACTGAATATTTGTTAAATTTGAATGGAACAAAATTACATGATGTGATTTTCAAAGTTCATGGATGAGAAGAAAATAGCTTTAAAGGCTCCTCTCGACAGGACATTTATGGATATTACAATTAATGATAAGTCCAATAACAATAATAATTAGGTGGTATAGTAGACAGAGCTCTGGGTCTAGAATTAATGAGACCTAAGTTGAAATTTGGTCTCAGAAGCTTACTAGCTATGTGACTCAGGGCAAGTAATTTAACCTGTCTTGGTCTTATCTGTAAAATGGGATTCTTGTCTGATCTGATTGTACTGTGTACATAAAGGACGTAAACTTTTCAGAACCTTCAGATTTTAGCCATAATTGTAAAAAGAAAAGAATTTCCTACCAATAAATGGAAAAGAAGACTGTTTATACAAGCCATTATAGAACATTCTAATACTCAGTGGCTGCATTTGGGTCATACAGCTAACTACATATTGTACATCTGCTTGTACTTCTAAATCTGCATGAGTTTAGTTAGATTCATGCTCAGTTACAATAAATTGTCTCAGAATTTTTTCCTTTCTTCTCCCTCCTCCCATCTCTACTCTATGTCCTCTGTCTCTGAGGGCTTTCCCTGGGCTTATCACCTCTTTATTACAGCCTTTTTGGAAGAATCTTGCCAGTTTCTGTTCCTGACTCAATGAAAAAGCTTGGATTAAGCATGTACCCTTACCTAGGCATTGTCCTAAGCTCTAGGAGAAACAAAAATATCAGACCCCAGTGATCTTGGGTGATCAGGGCCTGAATGTTCTATCCTGATATGAAGCTAGTGCCTAGAGATTTGGACTAATAAGCCTCCTAGCTTGGGTCCTCTGAATAAATTGAGTTCTCTGAATAATTGCTAAACTTGCAGAGAGACTTGGTGGGATTAAGGGCTATTGTTGCTATTATTGGAATATATCACTTTGCTGAGTACCTAAAAAGATTAGCAACAGGATTAGAAATAGTTGCAATATATAATTTTGTGAATTAGAATCATAGGATGGTATGTTTAGCAGGAAAAAGGATCTGTGCATTTCAGAACAAAAGATATGCATCGAGGAGACTAAATTGGTTGTCTTTTCAGTGTGTCTATAAAGCATCAAGATTAGACATCTTCCTTATTTTAATTAAAGCTGTAAATGACCTTGAAGATTATGTAATCTAACCCTTGGTTTGATGGAGAAAACTAATGTTAAGGGACTTGATTTATTTTCTTTTGGGAACAAAAGTGTTTTGTGGCCAGATTACTTTGATTTGGTTTAACCCTCTCACATTAGAGTTAGAAAACAGAAAAAAAATAGTGATTTTCCTAAGGCCACACAACTTGTTTTGGGTAAGGATTCAATGAGAATCCAAGTTCAGGGACTTCTCTCTTCTGCTACCACTTAAATGAAACCAGATAGGAACTAGGATCTCTAGATTTCTTCACCTCCCAAGGCTATATCTAATCTTGGACAAGTCTATTTTAGGATTGATACTCACTTACTTAAGACCAGGAAAGAACAATCATAAACCCAGGCTCTGGCTTGCCTAGGCAAGAAACGTGCTTTAGTTATTATATTAAAATGGTCATATATCAGTTGGGGTAGGGATTGGGGCCAGTCATCCCTTCCCCCAGCACTTTCTTGGGTAGCAGATTAAAATATTCCTGACCCAAATGACAATTGCAAAGGAAGAAAGAGGCTAGGGTAAAGAGGATAGATAAAACAAAGATTAGCTCCTTTTTATGCACCCACTGAGTCATTGACTCTGTTGGCTCTGCTGTTAACAAGGGGATACTTCCTTAGTTCCAAAGTGTAAGGCTTTTATCTCTGAATAATATATAGTTGGAAGGAGGCCTTGTAACTGCCATGTGGTTGACCAAACCTGAGAATAGCAAGTGTGAGCATGGTCCATGGAAGGTCCGATTCAACCCCGATGCATAGGAATAGAGGATAAGCAACTTTGTGTAGGGTATGGTTAAAGAGTTGGCCTTAGAGTCAAGAAGACCTGGGATGAAGTCTAGCCTATGACAAATACTATACAGCCTCAGACACTTACTAGCTTTATGACACTAGGCAACTCATTTAATCTTGTTTGCTTCAGTTCCTCACCTGTACGACGAGATGGAGAAGGAAATGGAGAACACCCCAGAATCTTTTTTTTAAGAAGTTTTTTTTTTTTTGCTTTTTTTTTGGAGGATGAAGGTAAGGCAATTGGTGTTAAGTGACTTGCCTAAGGTCATATGGCTAGTTTTTTTGTGTTGTGTCTGAGGCCGGATTTGAACTCAGGTCCTCCTGACTTCAGGGCTGGGTGTTCTATTCACTGTGCCACCTACCCACCCAACACCCCAGTACCTTTGCCAAGAAAACCCCAAATTAGGTCGTGAAGAGTCAGACATAATTGAACCAATTCAATAGCAGTTATAAATGCTCTTTCTCTTGTGTCCATGCTCCCTCTCTCTTTCCAGAATTTTCTACCATGCTGTCTAAACCTCTTCACCTTAGAAGATAAGTCCACTCCTGTTCTGAATTATTTCTTGCATTGGAAGTACCCTCTGCCCAATGGCCTTTCTCTTTGATTGGTTGGTTCCTCCTCAAATCTCCATCGGAAAGAGGATACTTAGGTCAACCATGTCTTCATTTCTTTTCAGGCCACATTCCTGACTGTCTCTACAACAGTTAAATCCTGAGCACTTTTGTCTCTGTCCTAACCCTCTACTTGTTTCCCACTTCCTCCACTTAGACTTTAAGTTCCTTGATGGCAGGGACAGTCGTTCTACTTATATTTCTATTCCCAGGCCTTAACACAGTGCCAGGAACAGTAGGTGCTTAACAAATGCTCATTAACTGGGCTTGATATTTACACACGTTATAGCACGTAAATATCAAAACAATAAAGGCTATTCACGTTTGTGTGGAGGAAAAATCTGAGAAAAGTACGAAGAAATGCAGAGTTAAGTACTTGATATTCAATAAATGTAAAATATAAGAACCAACTGGAATAAAAAGATAATAGCACATAAATAAAGAATGATAATATTTATGGGGTGATATTTGGAGCTACATTTATTTTTGTTAAATTCTTTTTCAGGAACTGAGGTAAAAAAGAGAAAAAAAAAGAGCTGCTGAAGTGAAGAAAAATTGCCAAACAAATGGAAATTCTTAAATGGAACAGGAATTTAATTAGAGCATGCCTTTGCCTGCAGCAAAGGTATAGTTTATTTCATGCAATAAATAATGAAGTCTCCTCTTTAAAGAGATACAACTTTTACAGGGTTTTGAAAATAAATGAGGCTTCATAAAAATTTACATCTAAAACACAGCAAACAATAAATGCCACCACTTAAAGCGTGGATCTTTATTAAGAATGCCAAACGTACACTTGGAAACAGTATTCTAATTATGATCTCAATTGAATAAACACTTTTGAGAAAAAACTTAGCAATTACATCTGCTGCATTAACATTTCTCTGCTTAACTTTTACCTTTTAGATAAAAATGAATCAGAGGCATAACTTAATAATTTGTGTATTTCTAAAAGATTTGCATCTTGTAACTTTTCTTTAAAAGGGGGTGGGGTCTTTGAAATTCATACTGCACTTCCCCAAGGGCGGCTTTGATACTGTGGCAGGAGCACTGGATCTAAAGTCAGAAGAATCAATAATTAACAAGCACTTATTAAGCTTCTACTATGGTCTCAGCATGGAGTTAGGTGGATGGTACAGAGGATAGAGTGCTGGGCCTGCAGTCAGGAAGACTCATCTTCCTGAGTTCAAATCTAACTTGAGACACTTACTAGCTGTTTGATTCTAGGCAAGTGACATAACCTTGTTTGCTTCAGTTTCCTTATTGATACAATGATTTGGAGAAGGAAATAGCAAACGATTCCAGTATTTTTTGCCAAGAAAACCCCAAATGGCGTTAAGAAGAGTCAGGACTGAAAACAACTGAACAACAACAAAATACGCCACTGTGCTAAGTGCTTGGGCATACAAATATGAAAAAAGAAAGACAGTCTTTGCCCTTGAGGAACTTATAATTTTATGGATAAAGAAAACACACAAAAGGAAGCTGAAAAGGTGGGATGAAGGAGGTATCCTGAAGGGAGGCATAGTGGAAAAATCAGTCAAGAGAAGGTATAGCTGAGTGAGAAAGGAGATATCAGAGCTGAGATCTCTCCTTAAATGAAAGTTTGGAGCTCATGACTCTACCCTCCAGTTTGCATGGCAAAAAAGTAGTCCTGAGGTAGAGCACCAAAGCTGATGAGATCTTATAGAATGATGAAGTTATTCAAAATATAAACTTCTTGGGGCACTGTGAAGTCAGGTGGAGTCCAAAAGTAGAGCAACCAGATGAGAAATGAGGTCAAAAAGAAGGGAGAAGGGAAAGAAGAAGGAGGAGGAGGAAGAGAAGGGAGAGTAGCAGTCTTTATCAGGTTTAAAGTGGCCTGTGCTATTTACAAACTGTAGTCTCTGGATCTGACTTTCCCTAATGTGGTAGTTAGACTATGTGACTGCTAAGATTCCTTCTAGCCTTAAATTGTGTGATCCTAAATCACTTCTTGGGAAAAAAAAATTAGATAACTTTTTTTGGAAATCCAGTAACTTAACCTGTCAAGTACATATATATTTGCTTGTCAAATGTGAGTCAAAATGTGGTAAGGAATGAAGGTGAATATTTTATTTATTTTAGTATATGGTGTATCTCCTACCCTCACCCCTTGCCAAAATCAGGCATTCAAAAAACAAATAAACAAACCATGGATATGGACTCTAACCCAAATTATGTGTTATTAAAAAAAATCTCATTTTAAGGGTATGAGCTACATTTAACCCAATAAGCTATTCCTGTTGCTGCCACTGTCATCAGAGTTATTAACATAGACTCAAAATATGATTATATATTATTGGGTTTGTGGAGGATAGGTGTTAGTTTTTTTACCTTCCTGGTCTCAGTTTCATCATTTGTAAAATCAAGGTTCTAGCTTGAGATGGTTTCTCACATTTCCTTCTAATTCTAAGTTCTATGATTCTATGACTTCAGTGTTTCCTAAATCAACTGAATATGTGCTATAATATGTAAAATGTTCTGCTATACTCTTGGCCAAGTCATTCTTCTCTAGGTCTTAATTTTCTGTAAAATAAGGAGCTTGAACTGCGTGATCTCTGGAGTCTGTTTCAGTTTTAGAATGAAGTGATTCTATGCTTTACTCATGGATTCCTGCCCTGAGTGGGTTGTGTAATTCAATTCTGATTCATATATTAATAATGTGTATTTAATGTCTACCATGTGCTTAGCACTGGTCCAGGATAGGTGTCATGGGGGAATACAAAAGTATGACCATTTCATTGTTCTCATTGTACCCCAGGACCTAGAACACAGTACACACTCATTAAATGCCTGATCTTATCTGGGTTGTCATATTGTTCCTTGATGTCAAGGAATTTACAATCTGGGGGTATAAAATTAACAAACATGAAACAACAAAAAAGACAATGTAATATACAAGTGAAAAATTGTATGATTCCTCCACTTCCAAAGAAGTCTAGAGAAGTAGGCCACAGTAGATGTCTTTTTTCCCCAACCTAGTCTGCAATTTTGCATTTGCATGTAACTTGTCATGAGAGAGAAGATAAACCCCTACACGTACACCATTAGTTCTACCTTAAGGAAATGGAAATGGCTTTACTTAAACAATGGATAGCATTTACCTTTTTCACAATGCTTAATTTGGGCACTCTGCTACTTAAGTTAGAAATTAGGCCTCTATTCTTTCGAATTTCTCTCAAAGGATTGTCAACATAGCTGTAAAATGTCACCCTCCCTCTTTTACACCCCACCCCCCTCTCCCAGTTATTGGCTGTGTTGCTCCTGGCATATCTTATATTCTCTTTGTACGGGAAGATTTGTAAGGGAAATTTCCATAGGTATTGTCTTCCCTTTAGATCATAAATTACCACAAAGCAAAGAAAAATCTTTCTACTTTTTATGTAACTTCCCCAGGGCTCAATATCCATTGGGTGCTTAATACGTATTTGATGACAACATACTTTGGCTTGTTTCTCTCACCATGTACATACAGCTGTTGTACAAATCCTACAAACAGGATAGGGTTTTTTTTTTTCCTTCATTGGATACAAGCTTTAAATGATAAAAACTAAAACAGTTTTTTTGGCATGCCTGAAGATGAACATTAGCAATTTTAATGGACTTCAGCCATTAGAAGGGATGACACCTGTCAATCAGCACACACTCATTGGTACCCGATGATTACACTTGATATTGACTCCTTTTGGGAGTCAATAGGGACTATGAATAATATTACAAATCTCGGCTTGGTTAGAAATAGCTGAATTGTGCTAAACTTTGTGTCCTGGAAGCTGCCACTGACATTAAACTGTCTTGCATTTGAAAGAGGAAATCTCATCCCTGAAATAAGTGTAAAAGTACTCAGCAAACCAACCGTGAATGAAAACTAGGTGACAGTAACAGAGTAATACTTTAAGGACACAGAATTTCATCAGTTCCTGGATGCCTTCCAGTAGTGTGAATGCAGCTCAGCTAGGCCTTTGTGGATCCTCTCTTTGCATCTATGAATTGTTACTATTAGATAGTGAAGACAGAGATATTAACTCAGGGGGCAAGGTGGACACTTTCCCATTTAGTCACAGGTACCAGTACTGGCAGGAGTCATTGGGAGTCACTGGCTATGTCTCTGCCAGGTCTCTATTGGTAAATAGAGCACTGGGCCCAGCATCAGGAAGAACTGAGTTCAGATCTAGCCTCAGACAATTACTAGGTGAGTGACCCTGGGCAAATTAATCCAGTTTGCCTTAGTTTCCTCAGCTATAAAATAGGAATAATTATTGTACTTAGTATAGGGATGGGGAGCCTGTTCCTTGAGGCCAAGGTGTGGCTTTCTAAGTCCTTGAGTAGCCTTTTGACTGCATCCAAGTTTTACAGAACAGATCCTTTTATTAAGGGGATTTGTCTTGTGAAGTGTGGATTCAGTCAATGGGTAGCACTTGAGGACCTAGAGGGCCACATGTGGCCTTGAGGCTGCAGGTTCCCCACTCCTGACTTAGTACAAATAGGGGGCAGTGGATAAAACACTAGACTTGGAATCAGGAATACATATCTTCATGAATTCAAATCCAGCCTCAGACATTTATTAGCTGTTTGATCCTGGGCAAGTCACTTAACCATGTTTTCCTTGGTTCCTCATCTGTAAAATGAGCAGGAGAATGAAATGGCAAATCACTTTAGTATCGTTTTCAAGAAAACTCCAAATGATGTCACAAAAAGTCACACATGATTGAAAAATGACTTAACAACAACAACAGTACTTATCTGGCAGGGTTATTGTGGGGATCAAATGAGATAATCTGCATAAAGTGCTTAGTGCAGTGCCTGGGATATATTAGGCATTCTGTAAGTGCTTATTCCTTTCTCCCTTCTTTTGCAACTAGTTGCTTGAATCATTTGCATAATCTGATTTAGTTGCCTAAGGAAAAGATGAACCCAGAGAGAGTGGGAATGCAATCTCTCCCCAGCAGAGGAGTATTTCGTAAGACTCAGGAGATTTGTTTCAGAGGCAAGGAGTCAAGGTAAAAAGCCATCATTCTGCAGGTTAGTTGCTTAAGATTTGGTCCCCTGGATATGGTGTAGTTATAAGTATCTGATAGAGAACTGGAAGGAATATATAATAGCAAAGCTCAAGATACCATTAGGAAGAGGTCAGCAATGGTGATGATGATGAGGGGGACTTATGACAGGTAAGAGAGCATTGACAGGGAGTAATATGTGGAAAAAGTTGCCAGTGGAAGGAAGAATAATGATAACATCAACAAAGGACCCTTGGAAGGGAACAACAATGTGAGGAATGAACCCTGGCCTCACCCATTCTGGGGTCTCACCAAGTGAAGTAGTACACAATCATTGTCTCTGGGTACAGATGCCCTCTTGGGGAATGACAAAGTCTCAATTCTCTTTGAGCTTTGATTCCAACTCCTTTCTATATCCTATAATTTGTAATAAAGTTATTCTCTTTTTGAACTTTACCTGATTCCTGTAAGAGAAGTTCTCAATTTCCATCTGAGTGGAGGAAATGAGTCAGAAAAAGTGAGAGGTGCTCTGGGTATGGTGGGATTCTTTATGTCAGCAGGGAGACTTTCAATCACTTAACTAACATTTATTAAGCACTCACTATGTGCCAAACATTGTAATAAGCACTGGGGACCCAAAAGGAACAAAAGGCAGTTTGTAGCCTGTAGGATTTTACAATCTAATGATGGAATTCCCAGTGATGTTACTTTTTCTACCAAGGTAGCTTAGCAACTGTGCTGCAACTTGTGGCTTTGG
>JAQQSU010010449.1:0-12423 GCA_028627135.1 Pseudochirops cupreus | reverse complement strand
CATACAAAGGAGGAGTCACCTTATTCAATTGTCTATAATCCACAGTCATTCTCCATGTCCCATCTGATTTTCATACTGTCCAGACAGGATTCTTCCATCATGTGGTTATAGGGACTAACACTCCTGCTTCAACATATTCCTTTATAGTAGTGGTAATTTCATCTTGCCCACCTGGCACACGATACTGCTTTAAAGCAATTACTTCAGAAGGTTCAGGTAAAGTGATTGGGTCCATTTTTATTTTTCCCACCAAAATTGTACTAATTCCTGTCTTCCTTACAGCAAATTGGTATCTTTCTTTGGGTAAATTCAGAGTCATGCCTCTCCATAAATTATTCCGATGACGTTTTTGGGAATGGGTACAATAATCACAGTATGTTCTTTCTTAGATAACTGCCCAATTTTCATTATTATTGTAACTTGACTGGCTGATATTTCAGCCCCTCTAAGCCCTGTCATGGTAATAGGAGTTCCATGTTTGAACTTATCAAGGTTTCCATAGATAAGTGTGGCCTCAGCCCCTGTATCCAGCAATGCCCTAGTTACAGTAGTTGATCCATTCTTCTAATATATTGTTAAACCAATATGGAGTCTGCAATCTCCCCTGTATATTTCTTTAGTCTGGGCTGGGGCTTGGCCTATTTCCTATTCTCCTTGAAGGTGGGGCAAACTTGGATACAATGATTCAGATTCTCCCTGAAGGTATTGCAAACTTGGATATTCAGGAGTACCTGCAGGAATGGTTCTTGCTTCCCTATTTATTCCAATATTAAGTACTTTTTCTTGGTACATCTTATGCAGCTCTTCAGTTGGAATACCACCTATTCTTCTAAAATCCACCCCTGCTCTCAGTAGAGCAGTAAATAGTTCCCTTCTTGTCAATCCATTTTGTCTTTGAATCCTCGAGGAAATTTATCTCTTCTCCTTCCCCTAAGTCACTTAATTGTGAAATCTTATCCAGCACCTCTGAAAAAGGGTGCCCTACTTCCTCAATTAATAGAGTCAGAATTAGATGCTTGTAAGCAATAGGAGCAGTCTTCACTATGACATTCATATGAGAAACTCCTAAGGGGGTATCATGATATGTATTTGCAGCTCCAAGCATGATAGCAGTTTTCATTACCTCCTCCTTTAGCTCTGTCATACAGTCCCTAAATGAGTACCTGGGTCTGTCTCCACCAGGCCACATAGAGTCAGTGGGATATTGCTTTTTGCATCCCTCAGCTGCTAAAGCTAACAGATTAATTCTGTGGATGCCTCCTTGCATATGGTGATCCCTAAAAGCTTGGTGTACAAAAGGATTCTAACTGATGCTTATGAATTTTAAGTAGTCCACAATGTCCACTGTTATTCCTCCTGAACCTTCATATGTGATTCTTACCATCCAAGATGCTAAAGACTCTCTCATTCTTTGGGTGAATCTAGTCAATATATCAGTAATCTCCTGTTGAGTGACATCCACAATTATCTCCCTGGACTCTGTTTGGCCCTCTCCTGTCTTCTTCTTTGTATGGGGAAGGCTTCTACATTAAAAGACTCCTTAGCTAACCCTGTTCCACTCTCCTCACACTCATTCTCCTGGCAGCTGTCTGGGTAACTCTGCCCAGCCTGTACACAAGCTGCACACACATTCCTTCTGCTAGTTTTTTGCTTCTTTTTAGCTACATGGACAGTAGCTTGCTCTTACACCTGAGACCCTGCAGTTTGCTCTTCTGAATGCTGTGGCACAGAAGAACTGTCAGGCAAACTAGCTAACTGTCTAGCCATCTGAGCTTTTTCCTCCAGCAGCTTATCTCTACTTTTACACATAAGGCAATGACATGTTAATAGGACCCAGCCTCTCTTGCACACTTCTGCTGGTTCTTTGCCTGGTTCTATGGGTATTCCTTGCAAACATCTTTCCAAATCTCGGGGTTCTCCCCCTTTCAGCCTTGGTTCCCAGTTTTCACAGGGCCCTGTGCTTTTGGCCCATTCTCTGGCTAGAGAGGAATAAGGAAAATCCTCCCATCCTGAGACAGCCATTTCTCCCTCTACAGCCCTCCTGCCCCCAAACAGAGGCCTGACATTTTGTGATCCCACCCTCATCACCAAATGTATCAGCAATGCAGTATTCACAATGCCTACAATAACTATAAGTATGCTGATATGGTTATTAATCACAACATGTAGCAGGCTCTCTTCATGAGAAATATAGCTAGAGCATTTATTTAAATACCAGAAAACTGAGTCCCCAAACCAGAAAGTCAAAGCCAACCCAGTAGTTATGAAGTTGGCACATGTAGTTAATGTAGTAAACACTCACATTCTCAAGCCTTCAAAACAAGAGAGACTACCTCAGGCAAAAATCTTCCTCTCCTCAATCATGGCAACTGCTCCGCATCCAGGCAGCTTGCTTCTAGCAGCTCTGGCCCCCTGCAGTTCCTGTCCCTGGTAGTCCTCAGCAGGAGTCCTTAGCAGAGATTCTGACTGGCTCAAAGGTAAAGAAGTTCACACTGCAAATGCAGCTGCTACCTCTACTGCTGCTTCCAGTCACCATCCCACAGAGGCTAGCTTGGTTCTGGCATTCTCTTGCTCTATCCCTTCCTGCTATGTCAACAAGTTCAAGGGGCATGGAAGATCTTCTAATCCCAATATCATTATACCTAGCTGTCTCCTTGGGTGCCTCATCTCCTCCCTCCAGCTCTAACTGCTCTGACTCCCTGCTTCCTCTGGACTCTGCTCCACCCTTCAGCAAGCTCTTCCCACCACAGGTTCCATGTGATTACATTCAGCCTATTATAGGGCAGAAAATATCTTCAAATTCACATTACCATTACACTCAGTTTCTTCACATTAAAATGAGGATAACAATAACATCTACCTTGCAGAATTGTTTTGAGGATCTAATGAGATAATATTTATAAAAAGTGCTTAGTACAGTGCCTGGCATATAGTAGCCTCTATCTAAATGTTTATTCCCTTTCCTTATTACATCATAAGTGTTGTATTTTATTATGTTGTTATGTTATATCATTTATAATATGTTAGACAAAATGAGATAAATTATAAAGTACTTTGCAAGCCTTAAAATTCTATTTAAGTGTTACCAATTATTATTCTAATTATATGTAATTAATTTAATCTAATCTATTCTAGTATTGGATTCTGTTAAGCAAACTGCATTTTCTCTCTAAGATTTAAGAATAAAATATTAATGTTTATAGAAAATTAAACACATACCAGAAAAGTATGAAATAGCTTACAAAACACTATAATTTCCATTATTCATTTATGTGCTCACACACACATACACACACACACACACACACACACAAACATTCATCTGGCATTCCCATGAGTCCTGTACTTTAATATGACCTTCTTATATTTGATCCAAAAACAAATTCATGGGTTTTGGCCCAGAGAGGAGAGAGTTCTTGAAAGTACAGATAGCAGAGTATAATCCTGGTCTAGGGCATATCAAGTTGAGAAGGTTTCAAGTATGGCGATAGAGTTTGCTCATTGTTGTACATTATGTCTAGTATGCTTCACATCACAATGACAAGATTAATTAAATCTAGAAAGGCTTATCAGGAAATTAATTCCAAAGTGGTTTTTGTTTTAGTTTTAGTTTTATGTTTTTTGTTTTGGTTTGGTTTTTGCCATGTATCTACTAAAGCAAGGATGGACTTCAATCTGCATCACAGAAGGAATATCCCTGTCTACAAAAACAGGGATCCTTGAAGAACCAAAGTATGAATCCAAATAAAGAATAAGAAAGTGGTAAAGCATAGTGTTTATTGATCAGTATTATACATGTTCAGCCTTAGGTGATAAAAAGTGCCTTGGTTAAAATGACCAAATAACAGCCCATAAATCCCTGCTGCCTTGTAATCTAAATCTATAAAATCTATATAGAAAAATCTCATTTGTGAGTGTTTTACTTTCAAATTGAACCCCCACATAACAAATACCCAAGGAGTCAAATGGTACATCAAAAACACTGACCATGTTGAATAAATAAGGCTTCCCCCTCTCTCTGTTTTGGTAGAGCTGGGATTTTTTTTCAGTCCTGAGAAGGTCCTTGCTTCTCAGAGCTTTCCTGTTTGTCCTTCACCATCTTAAAAATAAAACAAATTCACACACACACACACACGCACACACACACACACACATACATACACACACACACTATTGTCTTTTAAAACATGTAATACTGTGTACATACATACATACATATATACATATATACATACTCACACATACATACACACATTATATATGTGTATGTATATATATGTATAATATGAAAGTCATGGGAATTATCCATATTTAAATAGGCCGTGATTTCATAGTCTCAGTATAATCAACACACCAGATGATTATGCTTATGTTACCCAAGACAATAATTTTTGGGGGAAAAAAGGTTAATTCAGTGTTTTTTATCAATCAAGACATATCTTGACTAACTTTCTACTTTCCCATATTTTGTGTATTGAAGCAAGGCATATTGGCACTTAATGTGTGCATTATAACAATGAAATATTATTTCCCCTTAGCAATGTCTGGGAAACAGCTAGAAGGGAGACTGGGAAGACAATGAGCATTTAAATAGCTTGTAATGTTTGCCAGACACTATGTTAAGCATTTGACAGATCTTATCTCATTTGATCCTCATGACCACCTTGCAAGGTAGGTTCCATTATTATAAACATTTTACAGTTGAAGAAACTGAGGCAAACAGAGGTTAAACGACTTACCAAGGCTCACACAGGTAGTAAGAATCTGAGGCTAGATTTGCACTCAGATCTTCTTGACTCCAGATCTAGCAGTCTATCCATTGTGCCACTCAGCTGCCTCAGGCCTGATGAGTCTTCTTGCCTTTAGTTATTTCTATTTCCATGTATCCCATGACAGTTTTCTGAGATCTTTAAAGTTATTTTATATACACTTGGGCTCAGGGCCATGCTAAGCCCCATAGAAAGTTCAGAACATATACATAATGTAGTCCTTGCTCATCAAGAGCTTATACCAAAGTCGGGGAGATTAGACATTTTCAATTAGCATCTTTGTGGACAAAAGTGAACAAGAAACATTTTTATAATCATATTTTGTAATGGTGGAATAAGGAGGTGAATTGTCACAAAGACAATTAAGAAATACAGTGTTATGTATTAACATAGTAAACATTTCACTGGACGTTAAAGAAATTAGAGAAGAAATCAGTTTGGTAATATTATGATTTCCCAGATAAATTAGAACTTGATCTAATAGTTAAATGTTAAGAGCACATATATTGATGAAGAAAAAAACGAGTAGTGAGAAAATATGAGGTTTAGTGAATGATTATAGCATGTATAAGACCAGAAGGAGGTCAGATTGGTGGGGCAGTGGATAGAGTGCCAGGCTTGGGGTCAGGAAGACTCATTTTCATGCATTGAAATCTGACCCCAGATACTTACTAGTTATGTGACCTTGAGTAAATCACCTAACCCTGTTTGCTTCAGTTTGCTAATGTGTAAAATGAACTAGAAAAAGAAATGATGAATCACTTCAATATCTTTGCCAAGAAAACTCCAAATAGTGTCAGAGTAAGTCATCCACCACTGAAATTACTGAACAACAACAACAGTGAAGATCAGGACGGACACTGGACTGAAATATAACTATGACAAGGTAGTGGGGGATAAGGCTAAATAAGGTAGACCAATTTCTGAACAACCTTAAAAGCCAGACAACATAGCTTGGTCTTAATGTGGCAGGCCATAATGGGTTGTTGATCATTGGAAAGAAATGACAAAACAATGTTGTAGGAAAATGAGTTTTCAAGTATTTGTGATCAAAATCAAAGTATGTAAGACCAACTTAACAAAACTATAATAAATCAACAGTGCTGTAGAGGGGAGGAAGCACCAAACTTACAGTGTCAGCTGACTAGCCCATAGCTCACCAATGTATTGGTTATATTCTCTTAGATTAGTCATTTAATCTCAAAATGTAAGCTACCTAAAACATCAAAAGGAATAATAATACTTATGAAGTTGAAATGTGGTAATCTTTGTGAACAAACTTTGAAGTCATAAAATAACATATAAATGTGAGGTGTTTGCATTCAAACCTAGGTAACAAAGTGTTTATGGCATAGGCCAGGATAGCATAAATAGGAACAAAGGTAAAACAATGATATATAAAAGATACTGATCAGGAGGGATCAGCCAAGAAGACATGAAAACTGTTAAAACTTGAGGGACAAAAACAATTGAGGAGTCAAAGATAACTCCAAGGATTTTGAAATAAAGAAAAAAAAAATTTTCTTTTAAATGAAGAAGTTTAGATTGGTGATGGATTTATGAAAATGGAAGATAATTCATTTATCACAAGCTAAGATTTAAGTGATAGTAATTATGACTTTGGAATTGATTGTGAGACATGGGAGACACTGGCGCAGGACTGCCCAGAAAAGTGTACCCATACCAAAGAAGGTCCTATGTGCTATGAGTGAAGCAGAATTGCAGTAGTACAAAAGAAATGTGAGATGCACAAATTTAGATATCTATACTCCAAATGTGCTTATGAACTATTTGTGCTTGACTTGTGGTACAGCCTCCCAAGCTCATGTTGGTCTGATAAGACACAATTAGATACGCTGTATCTTAACTCCAAAATAATGATGTCATTTTGATCCTCATTGAGGACAGAATGAAGGACAACAACCATGATGTACAACTAACAGTGTAAGGTAAATGGATGTATTAAATTTGAGTTAGGACAGGAAACATAAATTTTTGTGTTAGCCAAATCCAAAGAGACAAAATAGAACCAGTTGGATCCACAAAATAAAATGATTTTTTTTTTTAAGGAAATGGTATGTTGAGAGGAGAATTGAAGGATAAGGACCAAATCTCAAATTTGGAGGACAAATAGGATTAGGACTAGAGGGAAAAAGAGGAACCAATGAATGGGGTTTAAGGAGAATAAGTTAGAGTTTGTTGCATTATAGAATCATAGGAACTAAATTAGGAATGAATTTAAAGAAAACAGGTATGGTCAATAGAATTGAATGATATCAAGAGATCAAGGAAGATGAAAAGTGAGAAAAGGTTTTGATTTAGACTAGAAGATGTTCATTTAGATTGGTTGCCTGACTTACTAATTAATTGAAGAAATAAGACCTTGAGATGACCAAAAGAAACAAACAAATAAAAATAAACAAAACCACCCGCAGGTAAAAAAAAATTTATGGGGGAAAAAAATGGTAGCCCATTCCTTAAGATAGAAATTAATCAGTAGGAATAGGATGTCTGTTTTTTGTGATTGTGACTAAAACTGCGAATTATGTTCTAATTTTAAGAATTTAAATGACTCAGTGCCCAAATTCTTGAGTACAGTCCTCAGCCAATACACTCCCTATCCTCAGGGGAAAACCACAAACCTATTGAGTTGACTCTCCAAACCATCTGGAGTGATGTGGTGACATTTACTTTTCTTTAATTTGTTCTCAGTGTGCCACTCAACATCCTCTGTTCTCTAAGGACATTCCTGAGTTTTAAATTGGATGTTTTTCTTATTCATTATCAAAGACTAACATTAAGACAACAGAAGAAATAATATTTCATTTCAAAATAACAGCTGTGCCATTTGCTACAATGCTCTATTAAAAGTCTCGAAGTCACGTTGAGTTTTTAACCTTTTAGAGAATGATACCAGTTTCCATCCTCCTTTCCTGGTTTTAATGAGCAGTTTCCTCTGATTTCTGTGTCAGAGGTATGGTTTTGAGTTTCGGGCTGTTTCAATTAGTGAGATGATCATCACTGTGTATAGTCTAACATCTCTAATAAGTCTGATTAAGGAAGGTCTGACTCAGAGTGAGACTCAGTTAACATTGATTTAAAATATGTGGATAATTACTCCAGATTTATAGAACTCAACTATTTTAGCAACAGATTCCTTTCTTCTCAGAGGGTGCAAGCCACTATTTCTTTTCGTTTTTTCCTTGTAACTTTCTACCCATCATTCTGTGCATCCCTAAGAGCCCAGAAATAAATAATCTCTTCAAGAAAAAAGTGAAGAGGAAACAAATTCAAGTTTAAATCCAGCCATCAAAGTACCTCTGGTTGCAAAGAGCTGCATAGCTGCCCAAGAATTCATTTGGAGCTTGACAACACATCCATGCTGTTCCCACAATTGGAATAATTGGCTGATTTGTATTTCCTGCTGACTTGCAAACATTATGGTCAAGAAATAAAACAAATTAACTGAAATAAGGAGCACCAGAAAATGGGGAGGGGTGATAGACAAGGGATCAGGGTGGGTTTTTAGTAAGGTTACTTTTTGATTGATTGAGTTCCACCTGAAAAAAATGTTTTGATAACTAAGCCAATAATAAGACAGAAATTTATTTGATTTTAACATATCAAAAGCTCTTGATAGTGAAAAATACTTATTATCTTTTAAAAATGTGCTATTCTCACCATCACAAAAATGGTTCCTTTCTCCTTAGAAAAGCAAAAGTCATGCTTTATTTGAGAAATTTAACTGAAAAAAAAAAAGAAAGAAAAAACCTATTAAAACATAGCTATTTTATCCAACAAGGGTGCGGTATGTTGTACTTTATCAAAATAATTACTCTTAACTGGACTTCATGTCTTTAAAATTTTCTTCTAGAATATTTTCCAGAACTGAAACAAATAGCAGTTCTCTAATATATCCAATGTTTTTTTTTTTTAATTTAAATATCGAGTAAGGGGGTGATTTTTGTATAAGAGATCGGGAATGGAATTAAATAATTATTTTGAACAAATAGTAAATGTTTGCAGAGCAGCATGTGTTTGGCAAGGTAGGAAAATAGCTAACTTCCCAAATAAAACAGATTCTCTGGGATTTCATCTTTGTGAGGTCATGGCTCCCCTATGATATTAGGTTTGTGAGGTTTAGAGCGATGCAAATAAAGTAGCTGTTAGCATTAGAGGATCACAGATTTATGAAAGAAGAGACCTGAGAGGCTATTTAATCCAATGCCATCATTTTACAGATGAGAAATCTGAAGCCTTCTGTGAAATTTAGGGAAATGAACTGACTTGTTCAAAATCCCCCAGGCTGTCAAGAGAAGAGTTAGCATCTGAATCAAGATCCATTTATTCCAAAGTAAGCTCCTCTCCTCCTTACATATCTAAAGACATGTAACAATACACATACTTCAGCAACTTAAGCTTGTATTTTGAGTTGATTTTTTCCTATATGCTGCTCTTAGATGCTACTTGGATTATAAACCTGGCCTAATAGACTAATAGGCTAATAATACTGGACAAACAAAACAAAAAAAACAAAATTCCTATATTTCCATTACTGGAGGCAGAGGGACTGATGAGAAGGGCTTAGCTAACATTTAGAAGAATTAATCTACAGTAATATGCATGTTATACAGATAATAATATAGGAACAGAATATCTGGCCCAGGAAAAAATGTATAGACGTCATGAGAGAGTTTTTGCTCAGTTGGCCCACTGGACACAAGAGTTTTATCTCTCTTTTGAAACTTTATCTGTGCTTTAGCTGCAATGAACTTTTTAATCTTTAAGTTCATTGTTGATTCTCAAGAGGAAGAACAAAACCATGAACTAACTGCTTGGGAGAAATACAGAATAATTATGAGAGGATTGATGTCCATAATAATTGAAAAAATAACCTGCAGTTAAAACAAAGAAATAACAGAAAGATCCAAGGAAAAGCTTTAAGGATATGACAAATTCTGAAGATATTGTTAAAATAGCTCTGTATTTTTCTTGTTCTACGGAAGAAAAAAGATTAAATAACAAGATGTGTAGGAAAGGAAAAAATGGGGAACATTGTACTAGGGAAGTTGAACCCTGGAAAGGATGTATGTAACTGCAAAATTTGAGCTTTTTTATCCTATTTCCCTGAGTCTTGTATTTATGATAATGATGAGTTATATTTGCATGACAGTGATATTTGAATTTTTCAAAGCAGTAACATCCTTTACCACAACTGATTCTTTGAAGAAGGCAGTGTGTGTATATAGATATACATATATGTTTGTATTTATAAATACATGCACACATACATAAATGGAAAGTTGCAGACCCTGATCCCAACACGATCATGTTGTCTGCAGACAGGAGTATCTGGAGGAATTCGCCAGCTCCAGAACATGCTCTCTGCCCTCTTGACTCCGTCTTGGATCTCCTCCATTACAGCGTGAGAGCCCTTGTAGAACACATATCTCTATCATTTATATCTCGGTTGATGTTTATGATCACACTTGTTGAATAGAGTTATTCTTGACTTTTTATCTTTCAAAGAATCTTGGATGCATTTTAGGGATGGATGTGAAATATGCTGTTTTAAAGATTGCATGTAAGATTGCATGCTGTTTTCCTGACTCAAATGCTATTTTTTTGTTATGAGCAAACACTATGAAAAGTGACATTTTATTTTTCCTACATCTTTCAGTTAATTCTCAGTTTCTAATTATGCGTCCTCTCCAATTTAGCCTTTATAATCCTGGTCAAGTCACTAATTCTCTCTGCCTCACTTTATCCATAACATGAGATTCAACCTAAACAGAACCTTTCAAAAGAATTTAGGGGTTGAAAAATAATAACTTTGAGAGGAGTTATGTCCTGGCATAATGATGCATGCTTGGAGACACTGCTACTAAGGAAGCAAAGGCTTGTGGTCACTTGAGTTTGAGATTTCTGGACTGCAGTGTGGTTAAAACCTATTGTGAATTATAATTCATTAAGGCCCCATTGACGTGGTGTATCTTTCAGTGAATGGGGATGAATAGCTTGCCTGAGGAAGGGCAAACTTGTCTACTCTGGAAATGAAGCAGGTCAAAACTTTCATGGCAATCAGCATTGGTTATAGCTTATTAGTAGCTATTACACTTGTACCTGGATGTGTGTATATGTGTGTGTGTGTGTGTGTGTGTGTGTGTGTGTGTGTGTGAGAGAGAGAGAGAGAGAGAGAGAGAGAGAGAGAGAGAGAGAGAGAGAGGAGGAGGTTGGGCAAAGAGAAGTGGGGGAGGAGAGGTGAGGAGAGGAGAGAAGGGAAGGAGATGGAGTTTCTATGACTGAAAAATTCATCCTTTTGGGGCCAACTTGGAGATGAGCCTTTCTCAATTGACAGTTATTATTCTGGTTTTCTGAAGACATGATTTCTGACACTGGGAACACACGTGAGGATTTTCTATTGTGAGATGACATACCAGAACTTTTGCCCAGATGTTATGCCTTTTAAGAACCCAAAGTTACCATCCCTGTTTTGTGATGAGGAATTGAAGTAAGTCTTAAGTAGAACCTCCAACCCTGACTTGAGAGTGAGTGAGTGAGTGAGTGAAAGGGAGAGAGAATGCAGAGACTATTGATCAGTCTGTTCTGTACTGTGAATAGTCAGAGTGGTTCATTGCTATACTCAAGATAGGTGAAGATCCAAATGAAGGATAAGGTATGTTTGAGTCAACTAGGAAGTATTTATGGGAAGTAATGGAGAAGATTTACTTAGCATGAAGAGGAATAAATGATTAACGATTTAGGGAATGTTCACATGGATGAGCTATGGTCCTATCCATCTATGTTTCAGGGTGTGAAATCTTTCCATAAAGGTGTTTGCTTTAAAATTTATTTTTTGCACTTTTTGTGTTAGGCATTCCAGGCTTTCTCAAGAATTTTTTTTTTTTTATGCTCCTTGTACAAGATTGGTGTCTGCAGTGCCATTCTCTTTTCCAGTGGGCAATTCTTGTTTACCTGTTGTCTGTTGCCATTTTTTGGGCAAGAGAATGCTAAGGCAACAGACTGAATGGATGCTTTATTTATGGACAAATACTTTATGGTCAGGGGAAAGATGGAATGATGATGCATGAATAAAATATTTATCAGTCTCACAGAACAATTTCTACTATCTCATATTTAGGGAGCAATTCTAACAAGTAAAAACTTAAGGGATGTTTTCTTATTCTAATTCCTGTTTATTTGATTCTCAAACCTCCCTCCCTCTCTTTTCTTCCTACCTTCCTTGTAAATGTTTCCCTCCCTTCCCCTCCCTTGTCCTTTCCTCTTCTTTCCTCTTTTCTCCTCTCCTTTCTTCTCCTCTCCTCTCCTTTCTCTTCTTTCCCCTTTCTCCTATTTTGCCCCCTCCTTTTCCTTTCTTCCCCCTGTCCTCTCTCTCTACTTTTTTGCATTGTATTTCTCTGTCAATAATGTGAAATAATGGGAAATTAGGATGCAGAGTAAGTCAGAGGGGGAATATGCAGGGACATGAATGCTTACCTAAGAATCCTATATAATTACCATATGACTTTTTTAAATTAAATTTTTTATTTTATTTTAGTTTACATCATTCATTTACACGAGATTTTGAGTTACAAATTTTCTCCCCATCTTTCCCCTACCCACCACCCCAAAACAGCCATCCCAGTGTATCCCC
>JAQQSU010010448.1:0-12423 GCA_028627135.1 Pseudochirops cupreus | reverse complement strand
CGAGCTGACTTTAGTGGGAAGTATCTTTGTGTGCGTTTTGGAGTTCCAGGATTGGTTTAGAGTCCTATTTTATGGGTATTTTGGAGTGGCTATGTGAGAGCTGCGATGTGTTGCTGCTGCTACGCCGCCATCTTGGCTCCGCCCCCCAGAATTATTTCCTTCTAATGTTTAGTTAAGCTAGCTTCACTGATGAAGTAGAAATTTTGTTTGGGGGCGGTGAGAAGAATAGGAAGTAATTCTTTCTGGGGCACTTTTTTTTAAAAGGGGAGATAGAATAAAGCAACCTGAATACTCAGGGAACTTTGATGGAAAGCCACTCTGAGGTAGGAGAGAGATGTAGAAAGAGAAATGTTAAGTTGGTAAAGATAGGTTTTGACTATTTCAGGGCTGCCTAGAGAGGGCTCTATATACCTAAGAGAAAAGGAGAGACCTCCATCCTCCATCTCCATGCAAAAACATGGCCTTACATTTCCATGATGCAGGACTCAAGTTAATGTTATCAGATACATCATCAATTAATTAGGTTTTTGTGGAATGTATAATCACCGTTCACAATGTTTCTATGGGAAAAGTGTTCCAAATTCCAAACAGTCAATTTAGAAATGATTTTAGGTTGGAAATTCCATAAATAATGAGTGATTAGCAAATGTGACTGATCCCATGAACCACTGCAAATCTCTGGCAGAACTGAAAAGTTAAGTGCAAGACCAGATTTTCCCAAGAGAATGGATAACATCAAGGGAATGTGCCTATGACTGTAGAAAGTTTTGTTAGCTTCCTCAGTGTGCTAAATCTCTAGTTTTGACCCCAATGTTTGAGTTTCCCATGTGGTCTATGAATGATTCTCCTGCGAGATGACACCATCTATACTTTTGAATTTTGGTATGTTTGAATAATTTACTCATGACCTCTCTTTGTAATGCCTTACCAAATGTAGCACTGGTCCTAATTCAAGTGGTAGTGTTGAGGTAGGGAACCATAAAATGTAGAGGTTAGGGATGCTCAAGACCCCAAAATACCAACATGCTGGGTCCTGCTAAATGAATTCAACTCAAGTCTTCTCTTAGCCAAAGAAAAACAAAAGTTTATTAGAGATTCACCATAATGGGTAGACTCTTAAGGAGCAGCGTTATCTGTGATGCTTGTACTGGACAAGCAGGCCAGAATAATTTGACACAGAATGAGTCTGTGCTAGATCATTCTCTGGCTCTTTCTTCTCTCATGGAGGTAAGATGGGGTCTTATGTGTAGAAAGGTTGTGGGAGGAATCTAGGGGTAGTCTAGAGGAGGAGTTTGGGGATGGTCTTCAGGAGGAGTCAAATGAGGTCAGTAATGAGATTGAGGGTGGGAAGAAGCTGGAGGCAACCTGGAGATGAGAGACAATGGAACAGATTTAGGTATAGATATTTTCAGAGGATCAAGGGTGGGGGCTAGCTGAACAATGGAGGGCTATGCTAGTAACAGAGATTTGGGTGGAGCTATAATGAAAGGCTTATGGTCTCAGGCAAATGCCTCATGTGGGAAGATTCAAGGAGAGCTCTAGGGGTTCCCAGAGCCTGTACCTCATCAGTAGCATCTGGTGTGTGTGACCTAGAAGCTCCTAGGCTCCATTGAAATGGTCCATAGACTGAAAATACTTGAGAATTTGCATCACAGATTTCCCATAGCACGTGGCTTTTCTTTGTGTATTTTGTTTTGTTGTTTTAATTCTTTGAAAATGAATGAGAAAATCTGATGTCTGAAGTTGTTCATTGACCAAGGAGGGGATGGAACTTGAAAACAATCACTAAACTATGGGTTCATAGGATTTAAAGCTTGAAGGGACCTTAATAGCTATAATTGGAATGAGAATAGCTGAAAGAACAAAGGAATACTTATGACTATGAGGTCTCTGAGTTCAAGGAACCATAAAAATGAAGAGTTTACAGTTAGAGTGTTCTGGAGATCCCGAAATACCAACACGCTGGGTCCTGCCGAATGAATTTGACTCAAGTTTTCTCAGCCAAAGAAAAGTAAAGTTTATTAATAGTTCACCATATGGGGTAGACTCTTAAGGAGCCAGTCTATGCTAGGTCATTCCATGGCGCTCTCACAGAGCCAAGTCTGTGAGAGCGCCATAGAATGGCTTAGCACATTATAGAACAATGCTTTCTCAGTCTTTGAGAGTCTCATCTCCATCTTTCCAGTCTTTTGTAGAGAATTTACCCAAGGCCTTAGATTCCTTTCCTCTGGCTTTTCAAACATTCTGTGAATACCAGTGCAGGACTCAGGCCATTCCATGATGTAAACCCTCATCTTCTTCTAATCATTTTATAGATATTAAAACTAGGGCCCTGAAAGGGACAGATATTTCCTCCCTTTAGGAACCTGGCATCAAGTTCTAGTCTTAGAATTACCTTAACTAGCTCTGTAATCTTAGACAATTAGTCTATGCTTCCCAATCTCAGTTGCATCAAGACATATACACAGACAGATTCTCACACACACTCACACACACACACATACACACACACACACACACACACACACACACACACACAGCAAAAAACAACAAAAACAAACAAATAAAGCAGGTATTGAATTAGATAATTAGAAATAGATAGCTTGGGGTTTATGAACTTTAAATATATATGTATATATATATATATATATATATATATATATATATGTAACTATCTCAACATGATGAGTTTTTTTCATAATTCTCTGTGTTCTATTTTTATGCAATTAAAAACATTATTCTGAGAAAGAGTCCTTAAAGTTCAGTAGACTATAAAGGGGGTTCAGGACATAAACAAAAAGGTAAAGGACTTTTGGGTTAGATATATTTAGAGTCCCTTTCAGGTCTGAAATGCTAAAATGCTCATGATTTAACTATATTTATATATTTAACTATAAAGTACTGCCCATTGACTTAAAATACAATTTTTTCTTCTAACGTTAAAAACTTTTCTTCTAATAATCCCAGCTAAAGTTGATAGATTGGGAATTCAGAGACTGAAGTCATTGATTGGTGGCATCATTGGCTTTTAGAAAGATTACTGGACTAGGTATCAGAGGACTTAGGGTCTTGTCCAGACTTTGTCAGTAACTTTAACTATGGGGTCTTGCGTAAGTCACTTCCTTAGCCTCAGTTTTCCTATCTATTAAATCCAGGCATTGGACTGACTAGATAATTATTCTCTCTAGCTCCAATACTGTGATTAGGAAGCAAACTACTATCAAAACCATAAATCACTAACCATTTTCTAAGCTCCTACAATGTACCAGGCTCTGTGCTAGGCTCAGACAAACTGAGACCTGGGAAAGATCTAGTTTAAAAAGGCCAAGGTCTCCCACTGCATCCAGGGCCATAGCCAGTTATCCTGACCTATATCTTGTCACTGGACTCTGATGACTCTGGAGGAGAGAGTTAGGCTGATGATTTTGCATAGCTCTGACTCACTCAAATCCAATTCACTTGCAAGTCAAGACATCATCTTCTTGATGCCATTTCCCCTTTTTGAGAATGAAAGATGACCCAACTGGCCAGTTCCAGTTGAGCAGTGTTGCCATTTTTCTCCTCCTCCTCCTCCACCTCCTTTTCCTCATCCTTGTTCTAGTTCTCCTTGTCCTCATCCTCATCCTCCTCCTTCCCCATCTGCTCCTCATATTGATGGGGTACCTTTGTTTGTAACATTCAGTTGTAACTTCAGTTTGTAAAATCATATTTTTGTTTGGGTACCTATGTTTGTAATATCAGTTTGTGAAACCAAGTTGTAAAAATCACATTTCCCCCAGCCTGAAACCATTAACTCTGCCTCTCCCCTGAGCCAGCACTCTACCTAGCTAGAATTAATGAACTGTTTATCTCTGCTTGGTACAATAACAAGCTATACCTATGAATCCTTCACAAAAGCAATTATAAACAATCCCTTTAGTTTAGAGAAATGTATAGCCCCCTCGTTCTAGTGGCCAGCTGCACCTATGAATCCTTCAATGCACTATCAGTAAAGTAACTCCTCACCAATTAGGCGCATCCTGGATCCCCAATTAGTCTAGCTTCCCAACATCCATCTTGTCAAACAAGACATTGATGGGTAACACACTGGACACCTCTCAGTCAGCCCTAACTGCTGGCTGACTTAGTGACATTTCAAGGCAAAAACCACACCTCCTGATAGCACTCCCCCTCCCCCGTGGGCTTTCTCCCAGTGAATTATGGGCAATATGCCTGCGCGGTTGATATAAAAAGTGCATGTCCCTTTAAGCACTGATCACTCCTTAACTCCTCCCTAATCCTACCCTTACTCACCTAGTTAGCATAATTGATAGCTGATTTATGTTTTTGTGGCTTCATAATCTGTATCTCTAACTCCTGCAGGCTTGCAGGTGTCCTAAGACACTCCCCCTCCCCTGCCCTCTGCAAAGCGTGACAATAAACTTTTACAATCCTGACTCACAAGATTGCTTGAGTTCAGGAATTCTTTTCAGCCTAAAAGAACCCTCCAAGGATTTCTTAGAAATCCCTAAAACACCTATATCTATGTAACCCTCTTCAATATTATTCTTCCTTCTCTACCACCAACACTGCCTTCTCCTCTTCTCCCTCTGTTCACATGGGGAGTCATACATTTACATGTGTATTCTCTGTCCAAAGGAATATAAATTTTGATCACTTATACTTCTCAAGGTATCCTGGGTTTTGGAGGTTATGTTTTTTTTCTTCCCTATGTATTTATTCTCATTGCTATTTTATTCCCCAAAACTTTAGACAATTAACTCTTTTGTCTCATGCAGTTTTCATTTATGATTTCTTGAAAGACAAAAATGGCACACCCTTGAAACCACTGCTACTGAGAGAGGCTGAAGCTGGAGGAGTTCTGAGCTGCAGTATGGCTAAAGCTGATCAGGAATCCAAACTAAATCCAGCACCAATATGTTGAGTTACCAAGAGCAGGGGAACCACCTAAGGAGAGGTGAACTGGGTTACACTTCCAGTCTGGATGAAATAGAGATTCTTGTTTTAAAAAAAGGAAAAGCTGAAATTGTCCCTGGCCTTGGGAAGCTTACATTATATTGGGAAACATATATAAGTGTATACAAAATAAGGATAGATAGAATACATACAAAACACTGTATTGTTCCTAAGTCCTTTGCTGATATATACCCAACCTATTTTTGGGAGTGACAGTTTTGGTAGAAAAAGATAGTTTCACTCAGTGATGAATATGAGGGGTAGGGAGTAGAGATTAACACTAGGAGGAATTGTGGAGGCAATATTATTTCCAGGCTAGCCAAGAAGGTGAAGTATAGGTAGCATGATGTAAATCATTTGGATTCAGAGTCAAAGAACCTGGGTTTGAATCCTAGCTCCACCATGTATTACTTAGGTGACAAGATAAAAGATATTTGTCCTTTCTGGGACTCAGTTTCCTAATCTATGAAATGAGGGTATTAGGTAAGATGATTTCCAAGGTCTCTTCCACTTCTAAGTCCTAGGATGCTACAGATAGAATGAAGTTGTTGTTGTCCAGTCATCTAAGTTATGTCTGACTTTTCATGATCCCTTTTAGGGATCTTGGTAGAGATACTGGAGTGATTAGTCATTTCTTTCTCCAGCTCATTTTACAGATGAGGAGACTGAGGCAAACAGGCTTAAGTGACTTGCTTAGCATCACACAGATAGTAACTATCTGAAGCTGGATTTGAAATCAGATCTTCCTGACTCCAGGCCCAGGGCTCTAACCACTGTGCCACCTAGCTGCCCAGGATGAAGTGAGCTTAGGTATATTGGGCCAGCCCAGCCCCATCCTGGGGAAGATTCAAACTTGTGTCTACTCTATCCTGGGCATGATGCAGAGGTTGTTCACACACCTGGAAAATCTGCTGGAAGGACTACCTCATTACTACCCACAACTTCTGTATTCAAATCTGTAGGAATGCATTCTTACTTGAAATCCTGCATACAGGATATGGTTCTGTTAATGAACTTTTATATCTGTATATGGGAGAGGGATATCTTTCCTTACTTTACTCAATATAAAGGTCTCCTACATTTATCACTAATTTCTAGGTAGTCCCAGTGTTTCCATGCTTCACTCCAGCCGCCTCCTCTCCATCCACATTGACTTTGCTGTCCTTTCCAAACAGACCTCCAGAGTCCATGGTCTGGAGGAGTTGAGCACCTCAAAGCTTTGGAAGGCTTGCTCTGGGCCTTACTCCCCTGATTAGTGAGAGCTCACTCTATCTGGGCAGTCATATCTCTGACTATGCTTTCCCCTTGGCCATCTTCTTACTCTCTCCTACTGAAAAGGTAATCCTAGCTAACCCCTCCACTCCCCAGTTCCCCAACAACCATCTTGTTCTGAAAGTGGTTATCAGATCACTACCACCATTGCTATTTCAGGATGTTTTCAGTTGACCACTCTTAGTATCTACTCACTACCCCTATGACTTCTCAAACCAAAACACTCTTCCATGGCTACAACTCCTCTATATGTGTTGTCTCTTTCTATTAGAATTTAAGTTCCCAGAGGACCCAGAATCATCTTACTTTTGTATTCATGTATTCAACATTTATGATAGTGCTAGATACACAGTTAAGCATTTAATTAATGCCTTTATGTTCGTTTCATTCATTAATTCAAGTGCCTTTTTGGGTTGCCCTTTTTCAGTAACTGCATGGGTTTCAGAATGATTTTATTATCATCCCATTGGCACATGCTCAATGGTCCCTCAGTTTCATATTCACTTGCTTTCCCTTGAGCATTCTCTCTTCTCATGAGTAAGGCATCTAAAGAAAAAGGTGTCCAAAGAACACATCTTTAAGACTTATCAGAATCACCCTCTCTTTGTAGCCTACTCCTTTGAACTCTACTTAGCTGAATTGTAAGGTTTACTCGGAACCTCATCACTGGGAGATATAACCTCCATTAGGATTCCCTCCTCATTGTTCCCTAAATGATGCCATTGTTCTGGGATGAAGACATTAGGACCCACATCACATTCAATCTTATTGGATAGCTTCACAGGTTGAGAGCTACATATATTGCCCATATATCACCTTAATCCTCCTCTTCCCACCTTTCCTAAATCAAGCTTAACACTAGGGCAAACCCAAACTCCCTCACCCCTGAGCTTCTGGGGATCCACATAGACACATCCATAAACCCCTCATACTGATTAGCTCATACCTTCCACATAGTCATGGAACTTTTTCCCTTTCTCATTTGGAATAGATTTACATTGATTCACTTGTCCACTTTTTCTCACTTATGTTCTCACACTTACATTCTACCCAGCATGTGTCCTCAAGAACTGATTCACATACCCAGGACCTGTTTTTTGCTTTTAAATGTAGGCTCATAGACTGCATTGATTAATAGCATCAGGTGAATGTCTTTAGTTGCATAGTTCCCACCCTGCCTGGGTGGGAATTTACATTTGCCTCCTTTGATTAAGGCTAACATGGTTGTTAAAGTTAGGCTCCTCCTTCTTCAGAATCTCTCATATTTGCCCTTTAAAGTTCATTTGAGGAGCTGACTTCCCACTGAGACTTCACTAGTCAGAGATGCTCATCTTTGAATTTAATTCAAATCTCTGCCTTTCTACATAAAACCTGTTTATCTCTGGTAAGTAAAATAACTCCTTTCCACCTTCAAGTTCACTTCTGGCTTCTTAGCAAAAATTCCTTGGTCTAGTTTAATTCTAATGCATGTCAAATTTTTGATTTAAACAGAAATGTTTACTGTAATGAGGGTGAGAGTGTGAATGAAAAAAGTCTATTTGCTTCCGTCATATGACTGTAATCCTGAGAAGAAGTATATATATCAGGGATGGGGAACCTATGGCCTTGTGGTCCCTTAATAAAAGCATTTGTTCTGTGAAGTTTGGATTCTGTCAAAGGGCCACACTTGAGGCCACAAGTTCCCCACCCCTGGAAACCACCTGGGAGCCCAGCTTTTTATTATTCTTGTGAATACTAGATTCAATAGGATTCAGAGTTAGAAGGAACCTCAGAGATCATTTAGTCAACTACCTCTCCCCATTTTACAGAAAAAGGAAGCTAAGGCCCAGAATGGTTTAGAGATTAGTTTAAGGTCATGCTGCAGGTAGTAAAAGAAAACAAAACAAAAAACCCAACTGAGAAGGACCTTGAAATCTTACTTTGAATCTGGTACTCTTTCTACATGTATGTTAGGCTCCTTGTAAAAGCTGGATTCTAAACTAAAGTAGATTCATGCCTGCTTGACATAAATTATGTAACATCAGTTGGGCTTTCTGACTATGGAAAACATTTTCAAAATCTCGAATTCCTCAAGACAGTAATTTGAGTTGCTTATATACTTTATCAAGAGCCTGGAGGATCTCTGAACTTTGACTATTTGCACTCTAGAATAATACAAAAAGACAAATATGAATGCAACGTGAAATATGTGCATTCTAATTGAAGCATAAATTTATGATGGCCTGAAAAAATCAGGCTTCTAAAAAGTCAGAGCTAAGACGCTCTTAACATTGCACATGCAGAGTTCAGTGTGGTGTGCCACCCGAACCAGTGAGTCCTCTGGTCCACGGCACTGGTGTTTCTGATGGCCACATTCCAAGGTGTGAAGAAAGCTGGCCAAGGAAGCTGTTTGATATTAGGCTCCATGAGCCACAGGCCATTAAAACTACTGAGGTATTGGATGCAAATACCTGTGCTTGTAAGTACGTTTGTATTACACACATATACCTAGAAGTGTATATACGTGATCGCATTATAGTGTATGTACGCCTATATTTGTATATGTATACACACATTTAAGTATAAATTGTATATGATGAAGCCTTGAGTTTACAAAGTTCTGGATAAATGAGATCTAGATTTTGATGGTTAAAAAGGGGTCTTCTCGTTGAGGTCACCCCGCCCCAGCTTTTCAGTTCCCTTTTCCGTCCTGTCCTCCCTCATTGGAGTGTAAGCTCCTTGAGGTCAGGGACAGTCTTTCACTTTGCTTGTGTTTGCATTCATCTTTGTGTCCATTTTGGTCCTCTTGGAGAACAGAGGACAACAACCTATTAATCAGTTTGTATTCATAGCACTTAGTATGGCACCTGGCACATAGTAGGTACTTAACAAAGGCTTGCTGATCTGACTTGATATTCATGAAGTACTTGAAGTATGTATAGCATATATGGTCATATATGGGATGTATAAATAGATAAAAATGAATATGTATATAATATCACATTATATTATATATAAAGTACTTTGTGCTTTGTAAAATATATATGATATATGATCTTATATAAGATATAGAATATATAAATATATGGAAACACAATAGAAATATAATCATGTACAGGGTGTATAAGTATAAAATAGAAATTATGTATAACATAATATCTGTCTGCGTCTATACATACCTACACATACATAAACACATGCATATATACATATACAGGATCATAGATTTAGGCTTGGAAGAAACCTTAGAGGACATCCAGTCTGGCTCCATCATTTTATAGATAAGTAATTGAGGCTTAAAGGAATTGAGTAGGTAGCAACGTTGGTCACTGAACTCATCTTCTGACCCCTAATCCAGCACATTCTCCACTGAACCAAATCCCATCTCGATCATTTGAGACAATAAATGACAAACCTGCATACTCTTGACTCTCCACAGGACTTTTTCTACCCTGCTCCCACATCAGGTATGTTCATCCCATTCCACCTTCATTTTAGCTCATTTTTAATGTATTTCCTTCCTTCATTAGAACGTAAACTCCTTGAACATAGGGATCATCTTTCCACTTATGTGTGTATTCCCAGCACATCATAAATGTTTATTGACTTAATAAATGAAATCTCCTTTTCAGCTGGAGAAACCAGGTAATGCTTCATGAAAGAGATGGCACCTAAATGGGGTCTTGAAAGAAGGGAAGGATGAATATGGATGGAGAGATGAGGGAGTATTTTCCCAAATATACAGAAGCCACAGAGGGCAGATTAGATAGGCTGGCAAAGAAAGTCAGTTAGAATTATTTATTTGATCTCATCACTGTATCATTTAAAATCAAAAGGAATTGACAGCCTGACTCCAAAGAAGAGGTAGGTGAAGGTACTTCACCCTTCTTCTCTGTAGAGGTAGGAGGTTATTGGTGTGGGACAATTCATAATGTCAGATAGTTTCTTCTTCTTTAGTTTTGTTGAGCAGGTTTTTCTCCTCTCTTTTTAATTTACTCTTCTAAGAGGCTCTCCAGGTAGAAGAGGTAGGGTAAAGGGAGGTACACTGGGAGATGTAAAATAATGTAAAAACAAAAGATGTTAATAAAATTTACTTTAAAAAAGAAGTTATAGAAAGATAGAGTTAAGTTTAATAAAGTGAAATTGCCTAACAATTAGACTGAAATGGTAGCCAGTCAGGTCAGAGAGTGATGGATAACTGATAGTCCAAATGTGCAATTGATACACACACACGTATGGGTGTGTGCACATATATATATATATATATATATATATACATATATGTATATATATTTATATATGGACAGATAGATAGATAGATAGATAGATAGATGGATAGATAGGTAGATAGATAGATAGATGGATGGATGGATGGATAGATAGATGGATAGATAGGTAGATAGAAAGATAGGGAGATAGATGGATAGATAGATGGATAGATAGATAGACACATGGTGTCATGAGATCTAAAGGAAGTGCCCAGAGGTTGAATCCTCTCAGGATGATTCAAAGGAGGACATGGACCAGAGTCACAAAGGATGAGAAATGGTAGGTGGTTTATGATTTGCATTGAGGTCAGGGACTGTTTTAGCTTTTTCTTAATATCTTCAATGCTATCTCTCTCCTCTTGTATATGCAAGGACTCTGGGGGAGAGTAGGCTCAAACTTATGAGCAAAGGGCAAACTCACAGCTATAAGCATGTCCCCCCAGCTGGGGGATGGGGAAGGGGAGATATCTCAATAGCAACTGTCTTTACTGTATCTACTTAGTAAATACCCCAGGATCCACAAGTGCTATCATGTAATAATAGTTGATGCTTACAATTACGTGACATTTTAAGGTTTCTTTAGCTATGTTAGGGTTAAGATGATAAAAGAAGAGATAGGAACAATGCCTTGCATGGCAAGAATGATAGCAAGCAGAAGAGCAAGGAGATTAGTATACCTGGATTGCTGAGTGCAAGGCAGGGACTCCAGGCTCAGTGCTCTGTCCAATGTACCACCAAAGTCCAAGTACTTCATACAGGTACTAGTACTCCAGGTACAAGTTTTAGATACTAGGAATACTAACGGTACTCCACAAGGATGCACTACCTCCTACTTCTCCCATTGTCTGCCCATTTTTACCTCCAGTAGTGACTTTAATTTAGGACATCTGTCTTCTCATACTAGTGACTAGGGAATTTAGATGATACTGGCTGTACTATGCAAAATTTCTTTCCCATACCCTTCTTCCACCTCTGCTAGTCTCCCTACCACATCTGAAAGCAGCAGCCAATGCTTCAGTGTAGAAACCTCATGATGTTTTGAGGAAAGGATGCTGGGCTGGGACTTTTCCCCCTCTATAGCTTCACCTTAATTGAGCCTGCCTCCACAATTCAGCTCCAAGTGCAAAAAATGGTTTATTATGGCTTTGCTCCTATGCCTGCCCAGGCAGTCCTTGCTTAAGAAAGCTTCAATTATCTGAGTTTAATTCAATGCTAGGCTTCTCCTACATGAACCACAAGAACCTAAATTCTGCCTCAGTTATTAACCCATCTATTAACCTCTGAGCTACCTGTCCCATGTGACCCTTTTTCTGCCTTGTCAGGGAGATAATCTCTTACCTCACCAGTCTCTGTCTGAGGGAGTAAAGGACATTCTTCCCACTGTGACCACCTTCTCATAGATGACTTTCCATTGAAGAGGTGGTCTCTATTTCCTGACCTACCTCTAGGCAATATAGTTACTGAAGGCAGAGAGCGAGTTGCCATTTTCCACTTTGCCTGTTAACCTGGGTCAGGGCCCCAAGTCAGTTCCACTCTTAGGATAATCAATCATGTCAGGAACTTGATTCTTCTCCACCTGTTCCTATCTCACTCCTCTCTCAGCAGCTTTTAAGAGAAACATTTTTTTGGCAATAAAAATCAGTTTATCTTTATATGGAGATAAAACATATTATAAAAATACAAACAGCAAATAAATAAAATTTGAAGAGTCCAAGAAAAGTCTGGAGAGTAATCAGTGATGGTTGCTGGGCAGTTCTGAGGTTACAGAGGCAGAGGGAATAAAAGGCTAGGTCTCAGGAGCAGCAACATCTAGGGAAACCAAAAAATTCTGTCCAGGCAGATCACTCTTTGAAATGGTCATTAAGACAAACAGGGCTCTTCTTCCTGAGAAAGTCCAGGAGTTATTTTCCCTTCATTGTAACTTTTTTTTTGGCATTCTTTTTTTTTT